>NDGN011243462.1:0-10890 GCA_002564285.1 Tympanoctomys barrerae | reverse complement strand
CATTGAAATTTAAGACTGCCTTTATTTGTCATATTTTTCTTTATTGAATAAATTAATTATTTTGAAATTCTAATTCTTTTTGCTTGATACTTGTCATTTTTAACTATTGTACAAGATGCCAATAGGTTAAGTTGGGAAAGAAGAATGAAGCTAAAAGAGAAGCTTCAGTTTGCCCTCAAAAACTAAAGTAAAAAAAGAAAACCATTACGCCTTTCTACTTAAATTGCTTTCTACTTAAATTGCGATGGAGAAAATATACAAAAGCAGAGAACCACAACAATCAGGATGAAGCGTGCAGCCTTTGCTCATGCTTTACAACAGTGAATCTTGACAAGAGTGTATTTTCTAATGTACATTTAATCACCAGGGGACTGGCAATGGCTGGGCTCTACTCTGTAATGTTTCTAAGACTGTATTCATTAAATATGAATGAAAAAGTAAGAAGTCTTGGCAGAACAGAAGGGACATAAATTTGATAATTGGGTCGATTTAAATATTATTCATGGCAAATAGCCTAGTTCACGCTCTAGGCTTGTGCTAGAGCCTATTTCTGTGGCTTGGGCTTTCTTGATCTTTCACTACCCCAATATATCATTTGCTAAGGGGTCATCTAGGTTAGGGTCACTTAACAAATCCTCAGCCAGTAGCATGGCTGTGTGCATCTACAGTGCTCGTGACCACGTATCTTTCAAAATATCTAAACATATTTTTCAAAATTTGTCTACATTAGGTTAATAGATTTTGGTCATGAAACATACTTAAGCTGCTGCCATTGGGTATTCTTCTGGAAGAAATAATTCAAGTTTTAAAGTCCTCCTTCAAAGGGAGAATTTTTGGGGCCAGCAATGAACACAGAAAAATAGCGGGTATTGCTCTCCTGATTCTTCTTTAATCCCAGTAACTGTCTCTGCCAGCAAATGCTGGGTTTCCTTGATGATCCTGCAGGGCTGCCCAGCCATCCTGTCAGATTACAAGTCTGAGCACATTAAAGAACTCTTAAAACAGAACTAAACTAAACTAAACTAAACTAAACTAAACTAAACAACTAAACTAAACTAAATGTAACAAAAAACAACCTGTGAAGTTACTCTCAACACATTTTTATAAAACCAGAAAGAAAACAAAAATGTACGTACATTTTAGGATATTAAATAATTTAGTGCTCTAAATAATTTATGTCATATAGTAATTTCAGCGATTTGTGGGTAATATAAGGAATTAATAATATCTTTTTGAAAAGCCCTTTAGCAAAAGGCCACTTAAATAGCTTCAAATGATTTAGTAGCATATAATATCTTATCACCATCATTATAATTCAGTTCATGTCTAGTACTTTTGTTGTGTACAGAAATTTTTACTTTTTTACATGATATAAAACATTTAACTTTAAAACATTGATATAATTCTTTTCTAAGGATGACAACAGGTTCCTTCACTCATCAGGAGTTCCAGACTTTCTAGAATAACTTTCTATACTGCAGAGACTGAGAAAGATTGAAGCTACTTGCTCTTATTGCCGAGTCTGGATTGCACACAGTTTAATTTCCATCAGTGAATCATACTTCCTCTGCCTTAAATTTGAAAATTAGTTTGAAAAACAAGGTAGAATGAAAGGCATCCATGTTTTAGGTACTCGTTAAAATAAGACACTCACATAGAAGATCATAAATTGTATTGCTATATCTGATAACCTAGATTACAAATAAGGTGATATGCTCCTAAAACTGACAGATACAGTAATAGCTTTATTTCACTCCAGGTTTTATCTAAGGTTTTTTTTTCTTTTTTTTACAAGTTGGCAGTGGTTTTTTATATGCAGCTTCCATGCTCAGTCAGAGGAAGCAGTGTTATGAGGCAGCATGAGCATCGTGCTGTTGAATGAACCCCAGAAGCTCAGCCAGAGTACAAGTCCCTTGGCTCTTCCAATAATTCTGTAAGTATTTAATTGTGTACATCACATTGTGTATCTGCTTAAACTATCAAGGGTGTTTTTGCTACCTATAGTTCAGTTCTGACTGATATAGTGTTTGGCTCAAGGATGATTTTTAGACAACAATTCCATTTTCAAGTGCTGACTTAAGGCACTGACATAGACTGTGTCACAATAGAGGCTTAAAAAGTAAAAGATAGCTGAAGTACTAGTTGTAATTTTATTGCAAGGAATGAATACTTCTAGTTGGAAAGTTGAATCTTTTTCTTAAGTAAAGCAACATGGGCCAAGTACTAAAACAGACAATTAATTTAGATAGAAATGTTATAGCCAATCAGACAGGACCAAGCCCTCGAGGGAGTCAGTGCAGAAGAAGAGCATATGTTGCAGTGAATACATTACAGTGGGTGGTGGTGCATCTATTGAAGTTCAGGACTCAAGATAAAGATGGGATGGCCAGGCCTACATGCCTCTGCAAGGCATAAGAAATATTGTATGATTGATATCACTTGGTTTAATAAAGTCCAGATAGACATCAGTCACCCAAACAGGAGACCAGGATCTCCTGGTCTGTCACTTCCAAAAAGGTCCTTGTTCTTTCCATGTACACTTATTATGTGACTTGCTTTCCCACTGATTAATATTTCCTAAGCAGCTATACTTATACTCATTGGTTGATCATAATTTTGATTCATATTATGCCTACCTCATCATCTTGCATCTTTTTCATGATTTTGCCCCATAAAAATTCTCCTAGAAAGTGAGGTTTGCAGCAATCCACTCAGGGTCTCTCCTATATCTCAGGAGCTGTCTCTCCCACAATAAAATTTTCTGCTCTCGCTCTTGCTTTCATTCTTGTTAGTGTATTTGGTCTGGGGTCTCACTATGCAACTCAAACTCTTACCGATCTACCTGTTTTCAGCCTTCCCAGGGTTGGGATCACAGGTATGCATCACCATGCCTGCAGATTGGCTGGCTCAGTGCACTTGAGGGTCGGGCTGGCATGGCATGCAGTACCAGGGACTGAAATCTGGACCCTGAGCTTGCCTAAGCAAGCGCTTAGTCTGCTGAGCTATCTTACCAGCCCTAAAATTTCCTACTGTTAATCTCCTTTGTGCTTTAGAATATATTCTTTGATTTGGGGGAACATGAACTTAGTGTATTGGACATCTAGAAGGTTGGAAATTATAACATTTCCTCTATATTATTTGGAGATCTTATATCATTACCTAATATGTAACTACTGATCACAAAAACAATATTTTGTTCTCTCAGCTGTATGCTAAGGAGCACAAATGGGAAAAGTTAGCAGTTCCTGAAGAGGTACTAGTCTATCTTTTCCATCTTGCCACAGACATATACTAACCCCCAGACATCCATCATTTGGTAAATGAAATAAGCCAGACTCAGGAAGATTATGACACGATTCCACATAAAAGGAAGTAGTGGGTATTAGGAACAGAGGGAAAGGGGCATAGCACGGGGGGAGTTATTGTGGCTATAGAGCAACTTTGACAATAATTAGTGTACCTATGCAAGGGCATGTATGCCACAAATGCTCCTGAGATGCACACTTCAAAATAATTAAAATAATAATTTTGTTATGCTTTAGCAGTATGTACATTTTGAAAAGTTTAGTGTATCTTTAATTTCTTGTGCTGATCATTTCTAGCTATGAGAGCTTTGATTTGTGGATAATCACGCATTTAACCAGGTGTGAATGCCGCTTCAGCAAGTGCTGCCAGTTCTCTCACCGAAATATTGGCTGAGAGATGTGGATACTGCTTTTGTTCTATATAGTTATTTCAGGAATTTTCCATTTGAAGAATCCGAAGGACAAAACATAATGATTCTTCCAAGACCAGTTCCACTACGCAAATTCAGAAACTAATTTGCAGCCCATAAAACACTTATTATACAAAAAACTGTATTTTCAAATACAGTTTTAGGGTTTTTAAAAAAATTATAGCTAATAGTACATATTATTCATCAGAAAAATAATAGAAGAAATTGGTCAGTTGCAGCTTTATAATGATACAGATTTGCTGACTCTATGATTTGTGGCTTTAGATTTATTAAGAGAGATATGTTTTGGATATAGAAAATGTGGTATTTACACACAATGGAGTGTGGTACTGCCTTAAAGAAAGATAAACTTAAGGCATTCATAAGCAAATGGGTACAACTTAAAAAGACAATGTTGCATGAATAAGTCAGACAGGCAAGTTTAGTTTCACATGGTTTCTTTTTTCTCTTATATGAGGAAAATATATCTATATTAATAAATATGTGTACTAATATATGTTATACATATATTGAAATATAATGTAAGCTAATTAGATAGTATATTTAATATACACTAATTATATAAAGAATACAATATGCACTGATAGCATAATGTATTCTATAGAGAGACAGAGACACAAATAGATAAACAGAAAGTACAGAGAAGGGCAAATACTTCAAACAACCAATTGAATTGCTTCAAAAGTATTTTAATATATATAACAATTCATTTCATTCTACCATTAGTTTATCTGAGTTTACTAAAGAGAAAATTGTGCATTATTATCTGTTTTGTTTCTTCTTTACAAAATATTTTTGATCTATATCTTGTACTCTGAGTAACTACTTTGAATGTAATGACACACGCTATATTATTTAACATTCTTCTATTTTGCTATGAGATTTTGTTTTATTTCTTCTTAAAATAAAAAATATGCTCTTGGTTTATTTAACATTATTCATCAATAATGTTCAATTCTCCCAGGAGCATAATTTGGATTCTATTGAACTAAGATCTATTGAGGAGGGGAGGAACTCACCAATGTCTCAAGTTCCTTCCTTGAAAAGTGTTCTTTGGGACATTTCTGTCTTCCTACATGTCAGGAAATTAGAACCTTAGCAATTTCAGGTAACCATCCTTCCTGGAAATTCAGTGCTTTCTCTTATAGTCTATATAATTTTCTCAGTTTTCTTCACTTCTTGGAGCCCAGCAGTGCTGAACTTTTGAAAGCAAGTGTGTCTGTCTCTGAGTGTGTGTGACAGAGAAGAGGATCCCGGTCTGGAGCAACACGAAGTTTAATAACAAACAATATTTACTCTCCAGCCAGTAAGTGCACTATCTCCTGCTTCTGTGATGCAGCCCAAATTTGCCATCTAAAGCATTCCATTTATAGATATGTGAGACATGCTGAAATTCTCTTCCAACATTGATTGTCAGAACCTGACAAAGGTACGTAGAGGCCCTTGTGGTAATTTTCCACTGCCAATCGTCTTCCTTGGAAATTGTGCTTTTCCTTGACTGATGACTGTGAGCGTTAAAGCATTAAAATAAAAAATTACACTGGAATCCAAGAGATTTAACTTCACTCAGTTTTCAAATAAGTGTATTTTCCTCTATATTCTACAAATCTGATTGATTGCTTAGTTTCTAGAAATATAGCAAATTAAACCCAGCTGACTTTTAACATGCTTCTACATTAAGACAGCTGAGAAACAGGTGGTCTGAAGTGTGCAGTGCTTTCAATTAATTTAGTAGGCTCACCTGAACCTAATTCTAAGCAATCCCATCAAACCTTCAGTCAGAGACCCTTGAACGAAGAAATAGGAAAGCCAAAAGAGTAAAACAAAACAATTATAGTTTCTGAGTGGAAGACTGTATTATCTATCAAGTACCATCCCATAAACATGTACAAATTACATCAGATGACATTTGTATTTGTGTACTCTTGTGCTCTTGCTTTTCTATAAAAGGTCCATGAAGATGCTTTCATTTTACTTTTAAGTCCAAAAAAGACATTCTGTTATATTTGTCAATGCTCTGAAGCCTGTAATCTTTTTTATTATGACTGAACTAAAGTGTTCTACTTTAAAGACTATGCTGCTGGCTTTTTAGTGTTATAATTTTTTGTGTGTGTCAGATTCAAACTCAGGACCTTATGCTCACCAGGCAGGTGCTTGTGCCACTGAGCTATCTCCCTGGACCCTATCAACTTTTTTGTAATCATGAGTGTCTTCCATTCTCCACTTATTATATTCCTAATGCATACTTATAGAATAGTCAAAACTGTTATGACCTGCACTTCAAGGAATGTTGAAGTTATCTGAGCTTCTGTTTTGTGACAGATGATGGCCCCACAAAAATATGTTTTAGTCTTATGTAGTTTTGTTTTTCTAAGTTAAATTTTGACCTCTAAAGAGCCATTTTGGAGAGTTGGATTCCATGGGTTCTCATATGCTACAAATCATAATGAGACAGGAAATTAGGGCATGGCAAGCTAGATGGACAACTGGGCATGGCCTGTCAGTCATGGAGACCTGTCCATCATGACCAGAACACATACACAGAGCAGCTTTGGACCTCTCCATGGTGGCCTGGATCTGACATCATAAGAAAGACATAAAAGAGGACAGCCATCAGCCTGTGGCTTCTGTCCTCTTGTTCGTGCAACAGGCCACTTTGCATACAGGGATATTTTTATCTTCTTTACTTGAGAGCTCTTCTTTGGGGCACTTTTTCACTTCTTTCCTTCTTCTTTTCTCCTCCATAAATGTCAGAATTTTATGTTCCTCAGTCACTCTACTTAATTCTTTGCATAGGATGAGAAGATCTTAGAATGGATCCCCAAGCACCCTAGTATCCAGTGACAATACCAGCATCCTGCTATTTGCAAATTAAAGATCACAATATTGAAGAGATATCTCGCAACTGGTGAAGCAAAATTGGGGCTTCATGGATGAGTAACATGGCTTATGTCATGGACAAGTGACCATAGAAACTGCAATATGATTTATAGTACAGAGGAAACAGCATTCATTTGGGGAGATTCTGAAATACTGCATTGTTGTATCATAGATCAGAAAAAAACCGAAGACATTGCATTTTTCTATGACAATCAATTCTAATTTGTGCTATTTTCTGCTAGTGTTTATTGGCTTTGAGCCAATAAATTTAATGCATGTTTGCATTAAGAAATCTTTATTTGATGACAAATATTTTCAGTGTGTCTAATGCACTACCATAATTGCCTAGTTTTTATTTTCTTCTGATATGAAAACTACCAAGTTTCTTTATTTAGTGAAAAACTACCACTAAAAAATGTAGTATAAATATACTGCTTTTGGCATTTTTATTTAAGCAAAATTAGGTAATTATCTCTCAGAATGCTCATACAAAATGAAACAATGATTCCAATAGAAACTATGCTGTTAAAAAGTACTATTTAAAGAAGGAATGCAAATACATTCTTATTATTAGCTCATGAGACCAGTTCATAATGGACACTCAAGATCATCGTCAGTGGTGTTGAGTAGACAAATACAGAATGCAGACTAAGAAACAAAGTGAGAGAAATTAAGTATAGAGAAGTCAATTAGAATAGCAGGGAGGACATTTGAAAAGAAAGTCTGATGACAGAAATTTTATTATTTTACATGGTTGCAATAATGACTAATTTGGATGTAATTTACTGGAATATAAGCCCTTAGTGAGGAAGTCCCAGATCTCTTTTGTCTTGAAATTCACCATTGATTTTTGGGCCAGCAAGACAGCTCAGTGGTCTAAAGTACCTGCTGAGGCAAGCTTAGGCAAGCACAGGGACTGCAGTTCAATCCCTGGGACCACATGCCATGCTAGCCATGCCCCCAGGATGGGCTGAGCCTGCTGCAAAGTCCAGATGTAATGGTGAATGCTTGTAATTCCAGCTCTGGAAAGACTGAAAGCAGGAGGATCACCATGAGTCCAAGCTGCGTAGTGAGACCCTGAAATAACCAAATACATTAAAAATAAATAAATAAATATCACCATTCACAAACTAGTGGTCTTATAAAAATAAAAGTGACTAATAGAAAAAATAAATTTCCAAGTAAAAAGATAAGTCATGATACGAAAGTTCTATAAGGTACTTATCTTAAAATTCAAAAGAAAAATGTGGAAATTGGCTTAAGCCTACAAAAGTCAAAGTCAGATCCACTGAACTCAGAACAAAAGCATGACTGGGTAGCACTACTTTACTGCAATCATCCCTAGGAATTCATTCTTTATAGTTGTCCTTTCACATATTCACAAATATTGACACTTTATTTTGTCAAATTAACTATACTATACTCTTATAAATTTTAATTAATTGTGACTATATAATCTTAGGAACTATTATGACTGGTTTCTTATTGTCTCTTTAGTAGTATGGAAGCAAAAGTTAATGCTGAATGAACAATCTTGTTCCATCTGTTTCCTGAAATCTGATCTCGAGCCTCAGGGTTAGCGATATCCAAAGGAGCCTCCTTGACCATGCACATCTGAGCTATCTTCCTCTTTCTTCTTTTTAATTAGTCTTACCCAATCATCTGAAAATCTCTTTATTATCATATTATGTCTGTATGCTTTTGTTTTCGCCATTATTTTTGGATTTGGGAAGCTTTCCATTCTCACTTTGATTAACTTTATGTATATTATAATAACTTTATAAATCAATTCTGATGAAATACCAGATGGTAAGGGACTTCCTTCTCAGAGATAAAAGAAATTAAAACTGACACAAGAGCACAAATATACAGGCAAAAGCTTTAACGAAGGTGTTAGGAAGAAGAGCAAGAGTGAGTGACAGAATTGATAATGATCAGCTCTCTGCTAACAAAGAGGCTTTAATATGTTTGTTGAAGTGGGGTGGGTTTTAGAAATTTCCCATTGTGCCACATCTAAGGAATTTTTAGAAATCCATTACTCATGTTTTAATGAGCTTCTTCTTTGTGTAAGATACAGACCACTGGCAATTCTTGTCCTTGGAGACATCATGGTTCTTTCCCTGCTCTAATGTCATAGAGTACCCAGTTCTTGCAATAAAAGTAGAAAGATAAGGGAAGAACACATTTTAGATATTGTTAGGAAGGATAGGAAAAAAGACATACTTTCACCTTCAGCAGGTGATAAGAAGTCATGAAGTAAAGCTGAAAACTTTTTAAATTCTCCAGCTAAGGAGTCATGAACTGAGGCCCACGAATCCTCTCCTGACCCCGTGAGGTTCCTGCCCGGCTCATTACTAGTTTAACAGAGTTACGCCGGATGTTTGCTCAGCACCCTTTGGCTATTCCCCGCCCTGTGCCACATGGCCTAATATCCTGTGGGACAGTCCAGGCGGTAACAAGAAGGAGTGACATAGTCTATGCAGATACATACTTCCCTTGTGATTTAACCAATGCTCTATCAGCCACTTCTTGTTTTCTTCATGCATTATTTTGATTTTATTTATTTTATTTTGAAAGTTTTTCTTTATGATAAAAAAAAATCACATACAATACACCATTGTGGTCATGTTTTAGCTTATGGTTCAGTGACTCTAAGCAACTTTAGCCTCTATTGCAAGCATTTCCATTTTCCATCTCAAGACCATTTCCATCTTTCCAGACTGGCTGTCTGTACTAACTAAACAGTAACATCCCTTTACTGTACTATAATACATGCAGAAAACCTCACAAATTTACTATCTAAAATTAAGCATACTCATAAAATTACTATATAACAATTACTAAGTAAGTAAAACAACAGATTACCAGGATACATTTTTCTGAAAAGGTGATATCAATATTAAAAATAACTGCTATGCTTTACATACACATATATGTATGTTCATATGCATATATTTTCAAATTTGCAGCTTGGAGCCAGAAGGCCACAGACACCAGTAATGCTATGTCCTTGAAATTTACATTTCATTTGGATGGCTCCCAATTCCTTGAGGAAGATAGTCTGGGCTTGAAAATTAGTATGAGGCTAATTCATACATGAGTCACATAAATTTATAATTACAAGTTTACAAAAGAAAATGATGTAAGTGAAAGTAGGGAAATGATCATTCCCCTCATTTTCAAAAAGAAAAATTAAGCCTCTTATAGTTACTTTGTATTTGTACTTACAGTACCCTATAGAATTGAAACATTTTTACTTGTTCCTTTATCTTTGAGAATACTTTGAGTTTTGTGATTATTTGCAATTGCATATAGAATTTGGGGTTGCTTTGTCAGTTTTTGCTACAATTCTGCCAGAGATTATAATTTATGACTACACTGAAACTGAATTGAACTCACAGATTTCCCATGCTATTACCTAACAATCTTTAGGGAATTCCTATCCAATCATTTTTGTATTCTTTAATATCTCTCAGAAATTATTGTCAAATAGTTTTGTAAACATTTTCTTGTAATTATTTTATTAGATTTATGCTCAGATATTGATGTATTTTTCTATGTTAAACATCCTTTTGAAATATTACTTCCTAATTTTTTTTACTTTTGGCTTACAGAAGGAAAACAATTATCTTATGTTTCAACTCATGTTGCAAATTCTCATTAGTTTTTTTAGAATACCAACATAAGTAAGTGATATAAGAGGGAAAAAGTCCCAACCTGCTAGATACCTGGCATAAAGTTGTGTTCTTTAAAACTGAAGAATGAATTTTTAGGAACAACAGAGGTTAAGAGCAGAGCATATTTATTGGGGGGGGGGAGGAAGCCTCTAAGAGAAACTTAGGAGGGGACCCGAATGGGTTGTAAAGGACCCTGCCTTTCCTAGGGAATTTATATAAAAACCACTAGGCGAGGTGAGTCCAAGGTGGGGGAAAATGGGACAAAACTGAGGTCAACCAATAAGTTTATGAGTATGATTGAGCATAGAAAATTGATTAAATCAGGAGCAAGTGGGGAAGCAAGTCACATAGCAAGTGGATATGAATACAGCACAGGGGATTTTCCTAAAGTGGATTGAGTTAGTGGCTCTTCCTGGCTTTCTCAAGGTTTGCTTTACCTCTTGTCTTGAGGCCTGGCCCTCAGACAGGTGGCTGCCTCTCCAATAGTTGCAAGGTATGGCGTCTTCTGCACTGGCTCCACTGGGGGTCCAGTTGTATCTGACTGCCTCTGTTTCTATCTATTTAGCCTCTTATAATATAATGATCCTTATTATGCTT
>NDGN011243445.1:0-22552 GCA_002564285.1 Tympanoctomys barrerae | reverse complement strand
AATCCCAGCGCTTGGGAGGCTGAACACAGGAGGATCACTACGAGTCTGATCTATGTAGTGAGATCCTGTAGTAAATATGTAAAAATGAAATGAAATGAAATAAAACTAGGTGCTTGGGCTGGTGAGATAGCTCAGTAGACTAAAGCACTTACTTGGGCAAGCTTAAGCAAGCACAGGGACACAGTTCAATCTGTGGCACCACATTCCCAAGGTGGGCTGAGCAGGCCAGCGTCTGGGTGTAGCGCGGCAAGCCTGTATCCTAGCGCTGGGGAGGCTGAACGCAGGAGGATCACCATGAGTCTGAGCTGTGTAGTGAGACCCTGTAACAACCAAATACATTAAAAAACTCCACTCGGTGCTGCCTCTCCTTCGAGCCAGGCTGCCTGCTTTGACTCACATATCGCGGGAGGAGTCTTAGTTACTTTCTTGTCCCTGGGACAAAACACATGATACCCACAAGCTAGAAAAGGAACAGTTTATTTCAGCTCATGATTTGTAGAGGCTTCAGTCCAAAGTCAGTCAGTGCTGAGGCAGGACAGGACGGCAGATGGCATGACAGAGGAGAGGCAGCGCACGACGGGGGCGGGCGGCGGGACGTGGTTGACCTTCCCTACCCGCTTGTCCCCTTCAGGCTGCAGCCACACACGGAGCGGGGCTCTCTGTTACCTGGCTGAGCCCGTGCACTGATTCAGTTACCACACAGCCTCAATCCAGTGTCGCACATTCATGATCCAGCTGTGACGGCTTGCCTCTAGGTGTCCCCCGGTGCCTCATGTGTTCATGGGCAGGCTTCTAGAGTGTGTGACTGAGTCATGATCCAATGCTGGGATTGTGGTGTGAGTGCTGCCCCCGCCCTGTGGCAGCTGGCCTGGATGCAGCATAGGGAAGGCTTGCTCTCTGCCTCTGCTCCTGCCTCTCTGCTGCTTTCTGCCACCATGAGCTGCTGCCGTCTGCCCTGTGCCACCCCGCCTTGGAGCCAGCTGAGTATGGACTGAACCTCCACTAACCGTGAGCTGAACAAACCTTCCCTTCCTTACTTGTGGGTGTCAGATATTTTGTCCCAGCAATAAGGAAAAAAGTAACGGTGACACCAGCCATTCCCAAAAGCTCCATCCGGGGCGCACAGTGACCTGGGGATGCTGCCCTGCAGCTGGTGCTCACCCGGGACCCGGGTGAGGGTGGTGCTGAGCTGGGCCCAAGGACGTATGGTGGAGAGCGGCGGCGGAGCTGCCGCCTCTGAAGGGGCGCTTGTCCACAGGTGCCATTGGGGTGCGGGGAGGGCAGGAGACTTCTGCCTTCTGTCCCTCTGTCCCTGACGCCACATCAAGGATTAAGGCCACTCCAGCTCCTCTGGGGCCACGGGAAGTCCTGAGCTGAGAGCCAGGCTGTGAGGCAGGCTGAGCGTGCTCCAACCAGAGAAAGGAATGTGGAGAAAAGACCCATTCAGACCACAAAACCCCATGTCGTGCTGTGTAGAGTGGAGCAATCTGCAGTTATTTATATATTAATTTTATTTCATAAATTGCAATTTGGAAGAAAATTGTCTCCAAGGTTTAAAGAAAGGGTAGATTTAATGTCTTGATTTTGTGAAGTAAAGCAAGCATTCATGCATTTGACAGCTCTTCCGAGATCTGGTGGGAAGGTGCAGACACCTCAGAGAGGGAAAACGGTGTGGAGGAGGCGGGCGGGCCTCCACTGCCTGGAGGTCATGGAGTCAGGCTGCGCCCTGCACTGCTGCAAGGCCCTCTCTGTCAGGGAGCAGGGGGCTCGGGGAGATGCGTAGGGCTCCGCCCACTGGTGTGTCTGCATGTCCACTGGCTTGGTGGAACTGGAGACTGTTGCAGGCATCTGAGGGACGCTGCCAGGGACCTGGGACAGCACAAGCCAGTGTGGCTGAGGTGGTGGTTGTGCAGCTGGGGAGAACGGGCGGGGCAGCGGCTGGAGGGCTGGGCACAGCCAGCACTCAGGCACTCTCCCAGGTGATGAAGACCCGGAACTGTGGCTCAGCAGAAGCAGGTCCAGAGGCAAGGTCTGGGCAGGGACCATGGGCCACTCGCCACCTGGCCGGGCAAGGTCCCCAGGCTCCTTGCCCTGTGAACTGGCCTCCAGGTAGCTGGGCGAGGACTCGTGTTCCATGTGTTGCTTATTAGCAGGACCGGCGTCTCAGGGTGGAGGCGGCTGTCTGCCCCCTGGGCTCGGGTGCTGCCTGCCCCCCACCTCATCAGGTGATGAGGCTCACGGCCTTGTGCAGCTGGGTGCACCAGTGTGTGCACAACTGGGGGCAACTGCATCGTGTGAGGGCGGCTGCGCCAGCCGTCTGCCACCTGGCTTCAGTCACTGCCACTCCGCAAATCCTGCATAGGACAGGAGGGTGCCCGGGCCCTGGGGAGCTGGGCAGGCAGTGAGGGCCAGGCTCGGCTTGAAGCGGCAGCCTGGATGACCTTTCTGAATAGAGAAGTTGGAAGCAGCCTGGAGACCAAGCCAGCACATTCCTGGTCACCTCAGCATGATGAAAGCAAATGCCAGGGCTTCTCAGCTGGCCTGGGGAGCAGGCGTCCCCGGAGGTCAGGCTGGAGTGGGAGGGAGGCACGAGGTCAGCTTGTGAGAAGAAAGGTGTGTGTACACACATATGTGCACATGTGTGTGCATGTACGTATGCATGTACGTGCATATGTGTATATAGTTTGCTCTGTAGTTCAGGTGGACCTTGAACTCGCTATGTAGCTCCGACTGGACTTGCATCTGAGGCACTCCTCCTGCCTCAGCCTCCGGGGTGCTGGATTACAGGCAAGCAATAATGATAGCAATCACACCATGCAGTGGGTTCCCTGTATCCCTGGGGACTGGCAGCACTGGGCACTTGGTCAGGTTAACCTTGAGGCCACTGTGGCCCCACGGGCTGCCTGAGGTGAAGACGGGACCAAGTTCCAAGTCCGCTGTAACCCTCAGATGCTCAGGGGGACAGGGCGAGCAGCTCCCGGGCATGTCGGTGCAGGGGCTGCTCTGGAGCAGGTGGACCTGCTCACAGGCGGCCCTGGGGCTGGGAGCTGCGAGCCCCAAGGGGAAGACAGCACAGGGCTCCCACCTGGGCCTCAGTCCTGGGCTGGGGCTGCCTCCTTGGTCACTGAGGACAGTAGGACCCCAGCTCAGCTGCACGTGGCTGGGCGGCCCGGGAGCTGTCCGTGCACTCCTGTCCCGCGCGTGCTGAGAGCAGCTCTGCCCCGGGCTCCCACACATGGAGCCTGAAACGCACCGAAGTGGATGGGCTCTGGCCTCCCAGGACTCTGCAGAGGACAAGGGGTTCAGCTGGGCCTCCTCTTGGCCTGGTGCTGTCCCTGTGGCCTGGCTGGGGGCAGTGGGGCCCCTTGGGGTCCAGGCAGCTGGGTTGGCAGTGCCACCAGAGTCTCTGTGCTTGGGGTCTGTGATGCACACGCCGTGGGCCTCTGCACTTAGGGCTCCAGGGACAGGGCTCTCTCGAGGCCAAAACGGATCCAAAGTGCACACTCAAGTACGTGTGTTTGGTGCATTCTGCATGGTAAATCCTTGCTGGAGAGTGCCGCAGTCTCTGGCATCACTGTGGAATCCTTCCCAGGGAAGGAGTCCCTGCGCCTCTGTGGCTGTCACAGCTGAGGGAGCCCTCTGTGGCACCAGGAGGAGGAGAGGGAGGTGGACAGAGGTGTGTGCACACTGGGAGGCTCCCGCCTGGGCTCACGTGAAAGCTGTCAGCCGGCTCTTCCCTGGAGGAAGCCTCGTCACCACACTGCAGAGCTGTGGGCACTGGTGGGTGATGACTAGGACACGGCGACAGTCACCTTCCGGGCTGCCGTGGGCAGTAGTCAGTCCCCAGGCTGCAGAGGGTCCGGGATGGACTCGGGCCACAGCCATCGCGCTCCTCTCTCTGTGGGGGATGCTGGACCCCGACGCTGAGTAGTGACACAGATCTGGGCTGTTTGGCGACGGAGCTACCTGCCGCGCGGCACGTCTTCGCTGTGCTCTGGGAAGGCAGGTATTGTGCACCTGAATTATAATCTTGCTGTGATAATTTGCTGGTATTGATTCAGAAAAATGACTTGCCTGTTCTATTTTTTACTTCAATGTCTCTAAGAAGGAAAGACTGACAGGGACATAAATATTTTGGACTTCACATCTTGTGGCATGATGATGATAAAAAAGAGTAATCATTGCAAAATAAAATTTTACAGTGAAATGCAGTTCTGTCTGAACTCAGAGGGTGAACTTCTTAAAAAAAAAAAAAAAGCACTTATTCTGGAGTAATGTTAAAAAGCTCCAATCGCCCGAGATTAAGAGGTAGAAAATAGAGGGCATTATACTAACAGTACAATAATCCAAATGCAAATACGGAGAAACTGCTGCCTGGGGTCGTGATTGTTTTTATGCTTCATGAAAAATGTGCAGGAGTTTTTTTCTGCGTGCCTCACCCTGGAGGCTGCCTGGGTGCCCAGGGGTTTCTGTGATTTAGCACCATTATAAATTTCACCGTGGAGGGCAGGAGGGTGCAGGACTCAAACCCATATTTTCCATGTAAGCTTGGCTTTCTAATATACTTGGATTCACTTAAGAGAGATGGCTTGAGTTGGATTTCAGAGGTTGATCTTGACAATTGTATGTAACTTGGCCTTTGGACCAAGCAACACAACTGATCAGGTTGATTTTCATTTTTGCAGAAATGTAAGTATTTCTTAAACAAATAGAAAGATTATTTTCTTCCTTTTTTTTTTTAAAAAAAAAAACCTTTTTAATCATTTATTTATTTGGTACAGGGTGTCGCTATGCAGCTCAGACTTGTAGTGATTCTCCTGTCTCAGCCTCCCTAGTGCTGGGACTACACCTGGTCTTGGTGGCCAGCACGGTGCGCTGGGTTCGGGGCTGGTGTGGCATGTGGTACTGGGAATGAAACCCAGGTCCTTGTGCTGGCCAGGCAGGCGCTTAGATGGCCAAGCTATTTCCCCAGCCCCAGAAAGGTCACTTTCTGCAGGGCAATGTGAAGGAGCTACCCCGGAAGCTGCCCCTTTCTTCTGTGTGGAGTCTCCAGCCCTGACAGGCACAGGCACTTCCGGTGCCACCTCTGGGTGCAGGGTAGCAGGGGTGTGAGTGAAGCATCCCCTGCAAGCGCCAGACAAGAGGCTGCTGGGGGCAGAGCCATTGCTGGGTGGTCAGACACAAGGCAGCAGGTCCCGCCCGCGGATCCCAGCCCTGCTCCTCGGCCTGTAGCTGCAGGCGGGTCTTCCCTCTGGTCTGTCCACACCCACATTCCCTGTTTGCAAGGACAGTGACCTCACTGTTGCACGCCTGTCGCCCCCGCCCCCTTCCGTGGAGGACCCTCTCCAAGGGCTGGACCACCGGGCTAGGGCTCCGGCACTGCTTGCCTGGGCAGCAATGTCCTGTGACAGCAGTGGCAGAGGGCTGCTCAGACTCCCAGGCGGCATCAGGTCATGCTCTGAGCATCACCCTGCGGGCGCTGCTCCTGCCCACACCTGACGCCTGCTCCATGTCCCTACCTGTGTGGGAGCACGGCCCGCCGCAGACACTGGAGGTCAGCCAGGACGTGTGCCGCACAGCCTGCGCCTACCGGGCGGCTGTGCCAGTGTCCAGCGAACAGTGCTGGGGGAGTGGCGGCTGTGGGCACCCGTGAGGGCAGAAGGGCAGTCCTGCCCCGGAGCCCAGCGCAGCAGAGCCTTGTGCTCATTTCCGTTTGTATCCACGTCTACTAGTCAGACCGTGGCTTGCACGCCTTCCCTTTCTCCAGCCTTCAGAGAAGGAAAAGAAAGTGGTGTCTAATTACCACAGTGCAGACGCACACGTGTCACACACAAGCACACGTGTGTGCACACACGAGTGCACATGTGCAACAGCGTCTGCAGCACACAGGCAATGCGCTCTGCCCGCAGTGGCAGTCAGGGTGGCTTTGGGGACCCCTGGGGATGGTGGCCTCTGCACTCCCCCCCCCACTTCCTGGTACCAGGAGCAGAAGCTCTTCTCCCCAGGCCCCGCCCCCGCCGTGGTGTTTAACCCTTGCTTCCCTGAGTTGTGGGTGTTGGGCATTATGTCTCAGCAAGCAAAAGCAGAGTGATGCAGCCATGTGTACACACTGAGGGCTGTGGACAACATGCACACAGCACAACACACACATGCTGGCAGGTGTGCACACTCGTACGCCCGCACCTGTGCCTTTCTCTGCACTGCAGCAGAGGGGGCACTTACATTGCAGGATGCTGGGTTGGGGCGCAGCGTGGAGAAGCTGACTGCCTTTGCCCTTAGGAGGGTGAGCCTGCCTGCGGGCAGCCACGTGGATGTGAGGGCGAGGGCAGCTGATGGTCACACGAGAAGCCCGCGGGCCTGAGCACCGGCTGTGGGGGCCCTGAGCCTTGGCACCGGCTAACTGGACACTGGCTGCCTTCCTTGGCTATCCACACCTCACAGCCAGGGCCAGAGGCGGGTGGAGGTGCACAAGGGACCAGGACAGGGCGGCGGGGCCAAACGCAGGGCCTGTGAGCCCAGAAGCCAGAAAGGGCAGATTGTGCATGCCTGGATCTTAGCAGGGGTGTGTACCCCAAGATAACCCCGAGGAACTTGGCCCCCACTGAGGTCAGAGCTAGGCTGTGCCCTAGGCAGACCTAGCCCGTCTAAGCTGCGTCCTTTCTCTGTGCCTCTGAAACCACCGTGGTGTCAGGGACTTGCCCTTTGACCGCAGCCTGGAGCTGTCCCTTCCAAGGTGGGCTGGCTTTGGCAGGTACTGCAGGTGGACATCCATTCACACGGCCAGGGACCTGGTGAGTGGTGCAGTTCAGCGGCCAGGGGACTCATAGTGCTCCTGGTCTACCTGGCTCTGCTTATGCCATTCCTCAGGGGTTGGCTTTTCCTCCTGTGGGACTGTGTTTCTCTGTCGTTCCTCCAAAATACAGACTGTTTTCAAAGGCCAGAAGGGAAAAGAGGGAGGAAGATGTCCCCTGCTCTGATATGTGGAGCGAACACCCCTCTCACCTCGCAGGGGAGGGGCTCCACAACTGCTTGCTTCATGGTGCATCACCACCTCCAGCCTCTGTTCAGGACTAGGCGTCACGCACAGGCGATCGACTGCAGCCTGAGGACGGGCTGCTCTTGTCCTGGGGTCCCCAGGTGGAGGCTGACCAGGAGGTGCTGCCCCTGCCTGGCACCCCGCTCCACAGCTGTCTATCAGGTGAGGGTAGGAAGCCAGGTCTGGAGGCCTCGCCCGTAGCCACTCTCTACGGCTGAGCCAGGCTGCACCCCTGCTCCTGTCTACCTACGGGGTTGTGATTCTGGGGGTGCTGTGATTCCCACCTTGCAGCTTGTCACAAAGCCCCTGGCATAGCCCGTTCCCAGGCACAGATGTTTGGTGAGGTCTGAGGCATTTGTGAGGAAAGGGATGCCCTGGAGGCCGCCGCACAGAGAACCCGATCAGATACACGTGCTGAGGCAGCGCACGGCTCTCCTTACATGGGAAACCCAAAGCATGAATAAACTAAAGAGCAAAATAAAAGAGACAGCAGAGGCAGGGATGGGAAGGCGCGGGATGGGGAGGAGAAAGCCTGGAGGTGTGTGACCTACTGACTTCCCACGATGAGCTGACACAAACATGTTCATGAGAAGGAAACACGCAGCACGTGGCCTGTGCTCCTGCTTGGAGAGCCCGGGCTCGTTCCTGGCAAGAGCGCGGCGTTGGGCTGGAGGAGGAAACGTCAAGCCGTGACCCCTTGGAGTTGAGCTCTGTCTGCATGTGTGCAAGTGTGTGATGCCTCTGTGTTTGCATGTGTGCATTTGCACACGTGCGAGTGCACACTCAGCCTGTGAGTAGACAGGGGAGGCGGGCACTGCCCAGGGCCCTGATGTGTCAGGAGGAAAGAGCAGTGAGCCACAAACGTGCGACCACACGTGTGCGGGGGCCTCATAAAGGCCAGCCAGGCTTTCTAAAGGAATAATGAAATTCCTTTAGATTTTTTTTGTTTCTTGCATTTTGATGAAAAGATTGATTTCTAGTCATTATTTATCTATTGTCAAACTTTAACCAGCAGCTGTAGTGATAATTGCTGGATTTCCCCTCTCTGCTTAGAGGAAACTGCCAGTTCACAAACATGGAATTTGCTATTGTCTATGTCGAAGGCGTTTCTCTGTAAATATACAGATTTAGTGCTGGTTTTCAATAAATATACAAAGATGCTAATTATCATAGAACTATTTGTTAACACTCAAAAATACATAAAAATAAATAAAAGAAATGCCACTTTTCCATTAGAAATTCCCATATCTGTCTGGAGGCCGCCTCTTACTTGTTGGTTTGGAAGCTGCGCTGCTGTCCTCTGGTGCCAGCCCCTTTGGCTCCCATCCCCCTCGGTGCCCCTCTCCTGGCCACCTGGCCTCTGCACTGGCCTCTCAGCGGGGCTGGGCTGGGGCCTGGGAGAGGCGGGAGTTATCCCCAGTGAGAAGGTGGTGTTGGTCTGGTGGGTGGAGACATCAAGCTGCGACCTCTGGAGTCTGGCTCCATCCACGTGTGTGCAAGTGTGCGACACCTCTGTGTTTGCTTCGGGCCACCTACCTTCCTGGGTCCCAGGAGGAAGGAGGCACAGTGAGCGGGACACAAGGCCCTCCAGGTGCAGATGCCGGGGTGGACCCTGGGACGATGCACTCTGCGAAGCTGTCACAGGCAGGGCTCTGCTCTGAGGGACCCTTAGCCCTCTGGCTGCAGAGCTGGGGGTCATCCAGGGGCTTATTGCAAGCTGACTCCAGCGCTAAGGTCCCAAGGCCTTGAGGAACGAGGACCCACGGGTGATGGCCTTCAGCTGGCTCAGCTCCATGCTTCTCCTGACTTCGGGCCAAGCACCCGTGTCTGGCAGCCATGTCCCCAGGGAGCCCTTCCTGCTGGAGGCTCCGGGGGGAGCAGCCTGGTTTGCCTCAAGAGCCCTGCTTTGGTTCCTCTGAAGTCACAGCTGAGGCCAGTCACATGCCCATGGGCTGGTGAGCTAAGGCCACCACAGGAGGAGAGTGCTCTTCTCTGGGCTCTCAGATTCTAGTCAGGGCTGACAGTGGTGTCCATCGGGGTATCCAGGGGACACACCTGCACATGTGTGTTGGGAGAGAGACCTACAGAGCCCCTGGCCCAGGCAATGATGGTGTGAGCGAGTCCCACGGTTCACGGGGCCACTGCTGTCAGGAGAGCAGCCCTAAAGGGAGCTCCCAGGGGAGGGCCAGAGGGAGCCTGCAATTTTAGAGAGAAAGCAACAGAAGCCAACTGTACGGGCAGGTGTGGCACACGCTTCTGCCACCTCTTAGGCTCTTTCACATTGTTCTGAAATCAAGTACTGCAATATTTTCTAGGAGCTATTCCAAGACAGGAGATAGTAATGTTTATGAAAATATGACATAAGAAGAGAGGACAAAATGCCCTCTGTGCTGGAGCGTGGTAAAACATTCACTCTACTGAGATGGAAATGGTAGCGACACCTGTGACACACACAGAGCAAGCACTAAACACATGAAGCAGAGGCCAAAGGAGGTAAATCGAAAAAGGTGATGGGTAGACCAAAGGAGAACTCGAACTGTAACCCAGGAGCAAAGCAACAGATAGAAACCAGGACAGCACGCGAGCAGGCTGACCACAGAGTGAGCGCTGCGGCAGCAGACCCGTACCGGCTGAGCGATGGCTACGTCACACACACCGGTTTGGACACACTGTTGAAGGACACGCTACATCAGACTGGGTTAGAAACAAAGACAGAACTTTACGCTACCTATTGCAGTAACATGGATTTAAAGCAGAGGCCCAGGGAAGGACCAAGATGCAAACACTATAGCCGCGAAGTCGGATTGCTGAGTTAACAGCAGATGCAGGCTCCAGGGCAGGGTGGGTAGCAGGGAAAAAGGAACCATGCGCAGAGGTCACAGAGCCAACCCCGAGGACGTCACCAGTGTCTGTGGCCCGAGAGCAGAGCTCCGGGATGCCTGGCACAGACCCACAAGCACACGGCAGCAGAGTGAGCCGGGGAGAAATCGGCAGAGACAGGGAGAGCGGGGCACATGGCAGAGCACCAGGAGGGCAGCCCCTTCTCATCCCCACGGCAGACACATGTTCACAGAGGTACACGGAAGAAAGCTTAGGCGTTAGACCACATACGAGTCCTTCACGACCCGGTCTCTGGACATGACAGGTGGAGCAGACTCAGCAGAAGCATAATAAATGGCCCACGAGTGCTTGAGGTCAACGAACCCTTCTAAAAACCCATGGATCAAAGAATAGGTCTCGATGGCAAGCCAGGCCTGTCACCCCGCACTCGGGAGGCTGAGGCAGAAGGACCACGGCGAGCCTGAGGCCACCCGAACTGCGCAGTGAGACCCTGTCTCGAAGGACAAAGCAACGATAGCAGGAAAGGTAGAGGTGGCTCAGTGATGCTTCGGGGGGTATTTGTAACAAATGTATTAGGAATGTGTGGCATGAAGTAGCTCGGTAGAGCACAACAGAGCCCCAGATTGCTAATCGCTTTCCTACAGAAATGAGGTGAAGACGAGTGAATGACACCCAAAGTAAGGTAAGGAATAAAATAAAGACAAGGGGCTAAGCCAGGTAAGCTGAAAACAGAAAAGCAGTTAAAATCTGTGCGTCCAAAAGATGGCTCTTGTAAAGCTAAAGCACACTGACACCTGGAGGGTGAGCAAGGTCTGAAAAGGCCACGCGACGGTTGCCAGGGTTGGGCCTGGAGGCACGAGCGCCGCACAGATGCTGGCCACCCCGAAGTGGTGGTGAAGTCACCACAGGCGTGAGAAGCTGGGGCTCCTGGTGGTAGAGACATAACCAAAATCCACCCGAGCAGAGGCACATGTCGCTGGCAGTCCAGTGTCTACTAACAAATTTGATTTTCAATTAAAACCTTTCTACGACGCAAACTCTAAGCCTCGATTGTTTGACTGGCAAATTCTACCAGCATCTAAGAAGAAATAATACCAAGTCTCTAAAATCCATCGCAGGAAAACAGAAGAGAGCTTTATCCAGTGACTGTTACACAGAGAAAAAGCCCAGCGAAGACAGTTCAAGAAGATAGACTGTTATTGGCAAATATCTTCATGAACATAATTCAGAAGCTTCTCAGCCAAACACTGGCAAATCAACTGAAACCACTTGGAAAGGGTTGCTCTGTGTGACCAAGCAGGGCTTATCTAGGCAGGCAAGTCCAGGGCAGCACTGAAAGTCAAGGGAAAGTGCTCGCCAGCAATGGTGTGGAGGGACACGGCAGCCCTGCGCGCCCACGTGGTGAGGGGCAGCCGACCGGGGAGGGGTCCTGGGTGGGCTTCCCTGGCCCAGCCTTCAGGTGACACATCCCCAGCAGAGCCACCCCGGCTGCGCTCCCAGTGTGGGGACCAGGGGAGCGGCAGATGCGTGCTGCTGGAGCCCCTCGGGGCGGAGCTCACCCGTCCCTCACTGGGTCAAGGACATGCAGAGCACCTGAAAGCTCCGTGCCCTTGCTCAGTCCTGTGGCCCATGAAGTGAGGCAGCACTCACCTGGCAGGGCTGAGCTCCCCCGTCTGCACAATCTCAGCCCAGGTTGGCTTCTGTGCACTCTAAGGGGCATGCAGGGGACATTTGTCACCTCCGTGGCTCGAGTGCTGAGGACAGGAACAGGTGACTGTTTCTTTGGAGTCTACGAGACCAAACATGGAGAAACAATGAGCTTTACTTTGTCCGTCTGGGCAAAGCAGCTGAGGGCAGTTGGGGAGCCACGTGGAGAGCAAGGGCCCTGGTGCCTCGCAGAGCAGTGGGGGGCAGGAGCGCTTTATGGGCGCGGGATGGAATCTGCCCGTTAAGTGCTCTACCTGCAGGTGACGGTCCCCCACCCCAGAGCTGCCCCCGCCTTCAGCCAGCCTTGTGTATGGGGGGGGGGTTGGACAGTGTCTGTGGCCTGAGGCCACGCTGTTCTGCTGGCCTTCACTTTAGCAGGATGAGATGGTGTCCTTGCTGTGGGCAGGGGCAGTCCCTGCTCATTGACTGGCGCAGTGTGTTCCCAGCTGGGCTGTGAGAGGCCCAAGGCCAGAGTCCGTGCCACAATGCAGCTCAGAGCCACAGGATGGCACCTGCGAAGACGGTGCCTGGGACTTGTGGCCAGAATGAGCCCACGCTGCATTCTCGCTATGTGAAACATAGCACGCACCTTCACCACTGCCTGTTTAAAATATTTTCAAAAATTTGGAAAGTTGTGTACACCAACCTTAGAGTCACCTTGGGCAGATGCCAGGTCACCTCCCCTCAGGCCCAGCGGGTTCGCCTACAGCTGCTTCCTAAGAGGACAGCGTTTAGGGACTGGCCAGGAAGTCACCTGAGGAACCAGCAGGGACCCTGCGTGTAGCATTCGGGCTCCACCTTGTTCAGGATGTTGTTCCCCTCGGCCCCCTTCAAGACCCCTTGCACATGCCCTTCTCAGAGCCATGTTCAGGAGCCGGTGCCAGACTGCTCCAGGCCATGCTGTCCGGAGCTGGTTAGAAGCAAATCCCCAGGGAGACACCAGGAGAAGGTCCCAGGTGCCAGCTGCAGAGCCTTCTGGGGTGCCCTGCAGCCCAGCCCTGCACTCAGCCTCAGACTATGCTGTCTTGGACTTGGGGGTGCTGTCTGACTCCGCTGAGCTCCCCGTGGTCCCTGTGACAGCATGCAGCTGCATGCTGTAGTTACTCTCCTTCTTCTGCTGGAGAGTGGCCAAGCAGAGGGGCCAGCTGGACAGGAGGCCCTGGGCTGCTGCATGGAGCACAGAACGCGTAGGAGTGCGTGGCAGCCAGGCGGCCATGGGAGAGCTCTGTCCGAGTCTCTGTGCCTAGAGCCAGCTACAGGGACTTAGTTTCCTCATCGTAAAATGAGGTCTCATCGGGTGGTACACACTAGAGACTGCCACCCGTAATGAGATTAGACAGATATCACCTTCCATGATTCGTAGCACTGTGCTGACTGTAACGATTACCGTCACCTCTAGACCTCTGACTGGAAATGAGAGGACTCAGACAGAGAGGCGTGGAGCCACAGGCGTGCAACAGAAGTATTTTCTTCCGGCGGAACTGATTAGAGGAGGGCGAAGCCTCTTTAGTAATGGATAGAGATGGCACTCGCCACGGACCTTGAGTCACTGCAGCTGAGGGCCAAGAGTTTTAAGCAGCTAGCACCAGGTCCGACACTGGGAGGCAATGTCCCTGCACAGGGCGGCTTAAGCCGGGATTAGTGCAGAGCACAGGAGGGCCGGGCGGGCTGCACAGCGCAAGATAAGGGAGCTGGATGAGCGGAAAAGACTGTGCTCCCCAGGCTCCGTGAGAGCCAGGCTGCGCGACGCTGGCCCAGGCCTGGCACCTGGCTGCTGGTGCTTTCTGCGCTGAGCTGCCAAGACAAGAGGAAGCACGATTTCCTGACACAGACTTGGGAAGGCACGTGAATGTCACTTATTTACCGCAAACCAGACCTGTGCCCCTAGGAGCAAATCAAAGCAGCAGCATTGGCCTGCGACCCCTATCCTGAGACCCCTGGTGACTCCGCCTCTACTCCCTGTGTGGACCACACATAGTTCTCTGCACCCTTCTCCTGGCTGGGCTGGGTCACCCCCTCCCCTTTCAGTTCCGCCTCCACCCTTGCTGAGCATGCGTGGGAAACACTTCAGAGCTGCTGGGAAGCAGAATGTGTGAAGATGCCACTCATGTAGCTGTGACATGGACTACGTGCAGACGCGCAGACAGACATGGCACACACCACCGTGGTGTGGACACAGCTCCTGAGGGACAGGCCAGCCGCATGCCTGTGCAGATGCACACACCCCCAGCAGAGAGCAGCACCCTACAAACACACCCAAGGCCCCATCTGGCTGGCTTGGTTCAAAGCTGGTGCAACATTAGGAAATGCCGGGGTGTCATTTGCAAGCCTTTCGCAAAAGCCGCAGAACTGTGCGAGCTTGCGGGAAAAGCGCTGACAGCATTCCATCTGTATTCTCAACAAAAATCTTGTCCAAGCAAGAAGGGAAGAGGTTTGATGAATTTCTAAAATAACAACAAACAAAACAAAATAAAACTGCATAGCAAATCTCATTGTACACAGTAAGCCATGCCCAAGCCCAGAAGTCGTGCTGCTGGCATCTAACCAGGGCCAGGGCCGCACCTGATAGGAATGCAAAGGGTGGACGAAGACCTGGAGGCAAAGTCGCCACTGTTCGGGACAGAGGTTCTGCAGGGCGGTGCCCCTGCAAAGACTTAGGAACGTCTTGGGAATTCCTCCGTCATACTTAGGCGTCAGGTTAACAATGGATCTGCAGTTTTGTCCACCGACAGCACTTTGATAGTTTAATTTGTAAGGAGACACGGTCAATTTCCACTTGTCAACACGGAGTAGTAGCAGGGCCTGAATTGGGCCTTGAGCCCACAAAAACCCAGACAGACTTTCACACACTGGTGTCAGATCATGGGGGCCAGACTGGAGGCTCCCCTCTGTGTCCGAGGGCATATTTTCTGCATTTTATGTTCAGTTCTTTACTCCAATTCTTTTTCTCTCGCGTAGAGCGCCTTGGGATGATTCTCTGGAGCAAGTTCATTGTTCCTTGGTCCTTGCACACCCAGACACACCTTTCCTTTCCATTTGAACCTTGGCTGACATCCACGTGTGCTGCAAACGCACTGCATAGCCCGTCTCTTACCTTAGAGCTCTTTACATGTTGCTTTAATTGTCATTTAGTATTGAGATTGAAAATCAAATACCAGCCTGGATATCTTTTCTTCACAGATAATTTATTAATTTCTCCCTCTTTTTTAAAAATTACACTTTTGCTTTTTACTTTATCCCGGGAAATCAGCCGCTTAACCAGGAGCGCCAAGGGTGACCAGAGCGCCACCGCCCGGCTCTCGCACAGCCCGGTCCTCTCTGGCACCCGCAGGCTCCTCTTGAGGAGAGAGGCAGGCAGCGGTGGGCTCGGGGTCATGTGTGGCTGACTCTGCTCTCTACTCTGCAGGTCTGCCACGTGGCACCCATGGCCCTGGGGAGACAGTGCCAGCTTTGCTTTGGCACCAGCCCAAACTTGTGAGGAAAGGGTGGGTCGGTGGCGGGGAAGGCAGCTGCCTGCGTGGCCGTTTGTCTTACACCATCACTACTTTCAGGGAAAATGTCTGAGAAGAGTTTGCCCAAATCTGCACGGAGCACGGTGCTGAGATGCTGGAGTTGCCCACGCAGCACGCCTGGGCTCAGGCAGGGCTGTGAAAGGCTGCTGGGGAATGAGGACGCCGTCCGGCAGCCAGGACAGCGCTCCGCCCCACCCAGCAGTGCCTCTGGCTGGTGTACAGGGTGGCAGGCGGGGCCGCATGTCCTGCTTCAGGCATGCCCTTCAAGCCGCAGGGTCAGACCCAGAGGAAGCCTCAGACACTATTCCATTCAGCCTCCGAGCTGCACGCGACCCGCCTCCAGTCCCCAGCTGTCCCATGAGCAGCTGCTCCTCTCTCCAGGCCTGTCTGGCCAGCACCTTTGCCTTTAGGTGAGGAGAGAGGCCTAAGGGGCCACGGCCAGGACCCGTGCCAGCAGAGGAGCCTTCTCAGACAATGAGTGACCACACACCCTCAAACGCACAAGGATTTGAAGGTAAGACATTGCTTTCGTGTAGACTTGGGAGTATTTTTAAACCTGCTCACGTTGAACAGCTTTGCCCCCATCAAAGAGGATTTCAGCAGATCGCAGCGCCTCTCCCAGGTACCAGGAGTTCCAGGGGAGTGGCCTTCCAGTGGCAGATGGCACGCAGCTTCACACAGCAGCACAGGGGGACATGCACATGACACAGTGGCCTGCAAGTCCCCTCGGCCTCTGAGTTCTGGCAGCTCAGGGAGACTAATCGCAAGTATTCCCAGAGCATTGAATTAACTACTAGGGTTCCTAGTTCCCTCCCCCTCACCTGGCAAGCCCAGCCCTTCCTCCCTTACGATCTTCCCAATCTTCAAAGTGATTCAAATAAGTCCTAATGATGAGCGGAGTCACCAGGAGTCAAATGAGATGATCAGGGAAATTGTGTTTCTCTTCGGATTAAGTACAAGCATGTTTCTCTGTGCATTTGTGGAAAGGAGATTACTGAAGTATTTGCTGACAATCTAGATTTTGGCAGTGTCTGTTTTGATTTCACTTTTTTTCATTTCTAATTGCATTAATTCAAATCTTTTTTCCTGATTTTTTGTAAGACTGATTAAGAGTTTACCTACTTTTTTTCTAAAGAACTATAATTATTTGTATTTTTGGTCTCAATTTCATTAATTCCTGTTCTGATCTTTATAATTCTTCCTTGTGCTGGCTTTGGATTTAGTCTGTACTTGTTTTTCTCTGACGCTGAGATGCATCCTTAGGTTACCTACCTGGGTTGGCTGTTTTCTTATGTGGGCATTCATAGCTACAAACTTTCCTTGTAGGATTTCTTTCCTTGTGGCCCATAAGTGCTGGTGTGTTCTGATATGGGCATTACCATTTGATTCCAGGAACTGTCTAATTTCTTCTGTGACCCATTGATTACTCAAGTGTATTGTTTAATTTCCATGTGTTTGCATAATTTCTATAGTTTCTTTGCTGTTAATTTCTAGTTTCATTGCACTATAATTTGATAATATACATGGCATAATTTTTATTTTTTCATTTATTTAAGCTTGCTTTATTGGCTAGTATATATTCTATCTTAGAGAAAGTCCCATGCTGCTGAACAAATTAATTATTCTGTTGTTGGGTAGAGCACTGTAGATGTCTATTAAATCCATTTGTCTGAAGGTTTGGTTCAACTCTGAAATTTCTTTGTTGATTTTTTTTTTTTTGTCTAGTTGACCTGTTTATTCATGACAGTCAGATATTGGGATCCTGCACCATAATTGTGTTGATGTTTGTATGATATGTCGTGTCCAGCAGTGCTTGTTTAATGGAGTTGGGTACACTGGTGTTCAGTGCATACACATTATTGCTTCTTGCTGAATTGTTCTCTTAACCAATATATAGTGACTCTCTTTACCTCTTATCAGTTTTGGCTTGAAGTCCACTTTATCTGAATGTAGTATAGCTACTCTTGATTGTTTTGGGGTTTTAATTACATGTAAGATTGCTTTCCATCCTTTGATTTTTGGTCTATGAATTTCCTTCTGGACCCAATGTCTATATAGTACATGTCCTGTGCATGCATACTGTTGGGCTTTGTTTCCTGATACATTCTGCCAGTCTGTGTTTTTGGATTGGGAATTAAGGCCGTTCACCTTGAGAGCTACTCCTGAGAGTTGCTGAATTCTTTCCATCGTTGCATTATTTCCTGGTCACTGGTTCCCCTCTTTCCCTTCTAAATAACTGCTCACCATGCTGGTGTATTCATTCTTTTAGAGCTTCTGAAATTATTAGCTTCACTGTCTCTTTCTAGGATACCCATGAGAATTGTTTGGAGTGCTGGTTTTGTGGTCACGAATGTCTAAGGTGTCTTTTGTCATGTAACTATCTTATTTCTCATCAATTTTGAAAGCTGTTTTGCGCGATGGATCAGTCTGCTTCGGTAAGTGTTGTCTTTTAGGGCTCGAGGCTCTTCACTCCAAGCTCTTCTGGCCTAACTTAAGGAATGTACTGAAAAGTCTGCTGTGATTCTAATGGAGACTTTGATATTGAGACAGAGGAAAAAGACTATATTGAACTACATTTTATAAGTGATTTGTTGCTTTTCTTTAACAACTTTTAAGGTTCTGTCCTGTTGTTAGACAGCTGGTATTTTGCCTATGATGTGTCAGAGAGAGGGTATCTTTTGATTGTGGCTATTTGAGATTTTATAGGCTTCACTAATCTCTGTGTTAATTTCTTTCCCTTTCTTTGTACATTTTTTTTTGCTCTTTTTTCTGCTTTTATTTCAGATTTTTTAATGCCACTTGTTCTGATTTTTTACTAATTCTGACAAATCTTCCATTAGCCCTCTTTATGTCACATAGCAGCTTTTGGGTGCAGCTTTCATGTTCTCTTATTTTCAGGGTATTTTGGACTAACTGGTTAGCAATGTTAGCCTTATCTTCTGGTTAGGATGCCCTTCCCTCACGTGACTCACTTCTGCTGCTATAATTTTGATAGAAATTTTAATATCCTGAATTTCTGTTTGATAGCTTTTTGTGGATTCTAATTCTTTGTTAAATTTGCTGTTCATGTTTTCTATCATTTTCTTTAGCTCAGCTAGCTTTTTGTTAGTGTCTTCTGTAGATTCACGTACTAATTAGGTTAATTATCTATGTAGTTATATCTTCTTTGAACTCACCAAGAACCTTGTTGTTGTGCTTTTTAAATCTCATCTGTTATCCTTTTGAGTTATTTGGCTCATGACTTCTGGTGTCCTCTCCCTTTATGCCCTAGGGATTGGCTTTGGGGAGCTGGGAGTTTAGGCAGGTGCTTTGTAGCTGTGTCTCCTCATACTTATCCACAGTGTCACTGTTGTGTTGAGGTTTGCAGGCTGCTGATAGTGGGAGGCAGCTGCTAGTGTGGGGATCTCTTTAGCTGGTATCTGCTTTCTGACGATGTACTCTTGTCTCATGATCGATCACCCTTGTTTATTTGGGAGGCTGAAGTGTATCTAATCACATATCCACTTATCTGGGAATAGGTCATAATATTGTTAATGACCCAAAGGCAAAATAGATATTGGTAAGCAGAGTATCAATAAGCATGCCACCTTGGGAATAGCAATATAATCAGCAATAAAATGGTGTCAAAAACAAACTTAACATTGACATATCTTTCTCAAGAATCAGTAATGTTCCACCTCAAGCATAGAAACCTCTAGTTACAGTATAAGCACTAAGCCAAATCAAATGCTGACATACAGTAACTCTACTAAATGCAAAAACTATACCTCCACTAACAATATAAAAATGTTGAACAGTAACAGCAAAAAGTTAACTCTCTAAAATTCATAATGCTTAATAATTACCTAAAGATAGAGGGAATTGGGAAATAGAGAATGAAAAAAGTAAAATTTGAAAAACTAATGAATGCAAAATGAAAGAGGAGTGAAAGGAGAGATAGAGAATCCTGTTGAGAAGTAAAAGAGAATTAATATTGTTGGATAAACATAGAAGGAAAAAACCCCAGAAAAATTAGAGAGAAAAATAAAACAAAATAAAAAAGAAGGAAGAAAACAAATGAAAAAGGAATAAAGGAAAAAAGAAGAACTCCCAGCAAAGCCAATGAAGGAAAAAGAAAGAAAAAAAAATGAGTAAACTATTTCCTCTGGCAGAAGGCGGGCTGAGCCCCAGACAGCTCTGGGCTCTGGAGAGTCCTGCCCGCCACCCCCCACCCCCCAGTCACAGGGCCCTCATGCCGCTCCAGCTGCCCCTCCACCATCAGAGGAGCCTTGGTAAGCTCCACCCTGACCCATCACAGTTCTGGGAACCTCTTGGAGCGTCAACCTGCCAGCCATCATGGTGAGAGCCTTGCGGAGCTGTGTCTTGCCTGCCTCTCACTGGGGGAAGCCACGCTGAGCTCCAGACAGTGGGAGTTCTGGCGAGCCTACTCCGACCCCCACCCCACACTACTGGGGGAGCCTTGCTGGCCCATCCCCCCCACCACCACTACTGAACCCAGATGAACAATGGGAGCTTCAAAAAAAATGTCAAAACAAAGGAGGAAAAGGCAATCTCAGATGCCAGCCCACTCAGCACAAGTCCAGGGGACAAGGACATAGAATAATTTAGAAGTTAGACACCTGAAATTTCTGAAAGGACAGCAACTGAAGTAAAGAAACAACTCTATCAGGCTAAAGCAGAAATCAGATCAGAAATAATCTCTCAGGTCAGAAAAGAAATGGCATCAATCGTGACAGAATTGTTCAACGCATCTAAAAAAGACATAGATAAAAAGAAGAGCAGAGAAAAATTAGGGAAACATGGAACAAACAACACAGGAAAGAATTAGAATTCATGAAACATATTCAAATGGATTTCCAGGAAATCAAGAACTTCATTGAAAGCTTGCAAAACTGCTTAAAAAACCCAGAAGATAGACTTTCAGATCTTGAAGACAGCATTTCAGCTACTCATTGTGAAAGGAAGGCTCTCTTAAAGATAGCAAAGAACCAGCAAATAACAATTCAACAGTTGCAAGATGATAGAAAGAAAAGCAATATAAAACTGATAGGTATCAATGCAAGAGCAGAAATCAACACAAATGACATAAAAAGACTATTTGCAGAAGCAGCACTAGACCATTTCCCAAGCCTGGGAAAGAAGCTGACATAGAGTCATTGAGGCACCTAAAACTCTAATTAGCCATAACCAAAATAAATCTACACACAGGCACATGATAATCAAGATTCCAGAAACTGAGGGAAAGAACAGAATATTAAAAACTGTTAGAGAAAATAAATAGATCACCTATAATGGAAAGCCCATCATAAATATGGCAGATTTCTCAGCACAGGCCATCAAATCAAGAAGAACTTGGAGTGAGACAATTGAGATCCTGGATAACTTCCAGCTGAGATTGATGTACCCGGCAAAACTATCTATCAAACTGAGTGGAGAAATAAGATACTTCTATGACAAAGAACTGAAGAAATTCATGTGAGAGAAGAAACACATCACCTATAATGAAAAGTCCATAGAATCATGTGAGATTTCTTAACATAAAATATCAAAGCAATAAAATCTTGGAGTATTTCAGGTCCTGAAAGAAAATGGCTTCCAACCTGGATTGATGTACTCTATAAAACTATCTATGAAATTTAATGGAAAATAAGATATTCCCATGACAAATAACAACTGAAAAAATTCATGACCACCAAACCGAACCTACAAAGAGTACTGACAGTTATTCTAGAAAGAGACAGGAACAACCACAACTTCAAAAACAAAAGCAGAAAGGAACCACCAAGCAGAACAAACAGTTACTTGGGGCGGGGGTGGAGTAGGGGACCTATAGCAGGAAAATAACATAAGAAAGGTAAGGCAACACATAGCAGTTATAGCCGTCAAAGTAAATGGCCTCAATTCACCGATCAGGAAACAGAATGCAGCAAGGACCAAGAAGCAAACTCCAACAATAAGCTGTATATAAGAAACACATTGAACTCAAAAGGAAATTCATAGACTGAAAGTCAAAGAATGAGAAACAATATTCCATGCAACAAGAACCCAGAAAAAAGCAGGGCTAGCTATTCTGATTTCTGACAGTATCAACTTCAAACCAAGAATGATCAAAAGAGATAAAGAAGGTCACTACATACATCTTAGGAGAAAACTGCAAGAGTAAAAAATGCCAATCATAAATATATATGTACCCAATGAAGGAACACCCAACTATATAACAGAAATTTTAACAGACATGAAAAAATCGAAGGAGCAATAATACAATTGTAATGGGAGACTTTAACATCCCACTGTCACAAAGAGATAGATCGACTAGGCAAAAAGTCAGCAAAGAAATAACAGAACTAAACCAAACTTGTGAAGAAATAGACTACACAGTGTTCTTCCCGGAGGCATCAGAATACTGTGTGAAGTGGCCACGACACTGGCAAACAAAACAAAACAGCCTCCGATCAGTGGAACAGATTAGAAGATGCAGGCAGTTACAGCCTCAGCCACTTTATCTTTGACAAAGGGGTTAAAAATGTTCATTGGAAGAAAGATAGCTTCTTTAATAAATGGTGCTGGCAGAACTGGCTTTGCACATGCCAAGGCTAAAATTAGACCCATGTCTATCACCATGCACTAGGCTAAAGTAAAAAATGTCTCAAAGTGAGTCTGGGTGTAGTGGCACACGCCTGCAATCCCAGCACTAGGGAGGCTGAAAGCAGGAGGGGTCACTGCGAGTCCAAGCTGCGTAGTGAGACCCTGCACCAAAAAAAAAAAAAAAAAAAAAATCAAAGATTTAAATATTTAAAAAGAAGCACTAAATCTTCTGAACAAAAATGTTTGCAAAAATCTCAAAGACAGGGGTAGGTAGAGAGTTCATGAATAAAAAACAAACTACATAGGAAGTAGTTCAAAGAATGAACAACTGGGATTTCATCGCTTTTAAAAGTTTCTTCACATCAAAATAAATCACTAACAGAGTAAAAAGAAAACACACCAATTGGAAAAAAAACATAGCGGACTGTCCCTCTGACAAAGGACTTCTTTTAGAACATAGAATTTTTAAAAATCAGGCTTCCAAAATTAAAAGACCCAATGAAAAAATCAGCATCTGAGATAAACATAGCCTTCTCAGGTGAAGAAATACAAATGGAAAATACATACATGAAAAAATATTCAGCATCATTGGTCACTCAAGAAATACAAGTTAAAGTGGCACTGAGATTCCATCTCCCCCCAGAAAGGATGTCTGTCATCAAGAATCAACCAATAGCAAATGCTGGCAGGGCTTGGGGAAAAAAGAACCTTCTCCACTGTTGGTGGGAGTGCAGACTTGTGCCACCACTGTGGACATCAGGGTGAAGATTCCTCAAAAACTAGAATCGAGGTCTCATTATACCTACCTAGGGGCCGAGGAGATGGCTCAGTGGAATAAGCACTTCCCTGGCAAGCGCAAGGGCCTGAGTTC
>NDGN011243366.1:0-10796 GCA_002564285.1 Tympanoctomys barrerae | reverse complement strand
CCAGGGATTGAACTCAGGCCCTCGCGCTTGCCAGGGAAGCACTTATTCCACTGAGCCATCTCCGTGGCCCCCTCATATCTTTTAAATTACATTAAATCACACCTTGAAAATCCAAGAATATATGGTCACAATAGCATGTAATTTATTATACTTTTTAAAATTATGCCAATTAGATTAGGTACCATGCTCTGTTCATCTTGGTGTAAGTTACAAAGAGTCTGAGACTGGTGTGGGTTTTTTTTTTTTGTGTGTGTGTGTGTGTGTCTTTTTTTGATACAAGGTCTTGCTCCGAAGCCCAGGCTGGCCTTGAATTCACATCAGTCCTCCCGCCCTTCCTCCTGAGTGCCTCCTGAGGGATTCCAGGGGTGCACCTCCACACCCGGCCAAGAGAATGTTTTAAAACTGTGGATTGGTTTCTTGGGCTTTTAATTTGTTTGTCTGAATGAAATGATTATTGTTGAAAGTAATGTTAATATAAGCTGTACTAATAAGCATAACAGGTAAACTTAGTTACAGAATTTCTATGAGGTTAGCAAAAGAACTGTAAGATGCTAACTGTATAAATGCATTACAGTAGGATAGTTAGAGCAGTCATCATATCGTACAGACTTGAATCCAAGTTCTTGTGTTACTTTCAGCGTAAAATGGAGAGGTGACGTACCTCTCTACCCTGCACTTGTCCACAGTGTGGGGCAGTCACAGCGCTGCTGTGCGGGTTGTGGTGGACATTACGATCAGTGTGTATCGCAGTTGATCCTAAGGACAAGGACAAGGGCAGGAGAAAGCTATCAAGTGTCTGAACTTTCCAAAGTGGGAAACTTCTCCAGAAGCTAGTGTAGCAATCATGCGCCTTCGGCATGGTAAGTGAATTCTTGGGCTTAAGGACACCATCAGGCCTGAAGCTAGACTGCCCAAGCAATAGCCTTGATCCTTCTTCACCAGGACTGTGGCAGGTCTCTTCAGCCTGCCGAGCCTCGATGTCCTTGGGGGTATCCTGGAGACAAGTGGAGTGTAAACACGGGACTGTATACAAAGCACTTGGAGCCTGGCATCTGGTAGAAAGTGTTTGCCTGTATTGTTGTTATTGTCATTATTATATGTATACTCCGGTAAAGTAGAAATTGATCACGAGGCATGTGTCTTATGGAATTTTATTCCCCTGGTTTAACCAAATATATTCAGCTAAATAAAATAATCACACCTATAGAACTGAGATTCAGACTGCACAGTGGTCCGCTCATTCTTCTGAAAAGTTACAGAGAATTCTTTGAGCTGCTTAGCTGGATTTTTACCTCCTCTGCCTATCAAAGAGACAAATACTTTCTGTTTAGAGGACACTCTGTCTTTATCTTGTTTCCACAATATCTCTGGGATTGTTTTGTCCCAGGCAAGTGCTGCTTCTATTCAAGGGTCACCCCCTCCTGGGGAGGAGTGAGGTACTGGGCTCTTTTCCAGAGCTGTTCTCAGGCCATTTTCTGACATTGCGGAGATTAGATAATCTACTTCAGTGGATGTCATCCTAAATTGCTCTTACAGAAAATGATTCCAGAAAACACTTTGAATTCTGCCCAGTTAAGGCTCACATGTCGTGTGAGCCTGCTCACTGTTTTAAGCATTCATTTGCTAATTCATCTCCTCACCAAAGACTTTGTGAACCACACAGCTAGTGCCGGGTTACCAAGAGGAAGAAGATAGGGTTTCTGTCTCAAATGATCCTGGAAAACTTGTGAACCCTCACTGACTCACCACGTTTTTGTTGATTACCCCCGTGGGCCAAGTGTGTTTGTAGGGATCGGGGTTGTGGTGGTGAACAAGGGGACTGGAAGTCCTGACTGAGCGCCTGTCCTCAAGGGATATGCACTCTGCTGGAGAGAAGTGGACTTTGGCTGGCTCTTAGTGGGTTTTTCAGAGGTGCAGTGAAGAGATAGGAAGGATAAAAGAAACCTTTATTAACTCCAAAGACACGGAGAAGATCAAGGGCAGTGGGCCAGGTAGATCCTCCGGCCTGAGACAAAGAAAGCTGAGGCTTTTATAGACTTTTGCTAGGGGAAGAACTTGAGGGGATGTTTAGAAATAGCTGAGGAGCTGATCCGGGACCTCCCGGAGGTGCCGGGAACGCTGAAAGGAAACTGCACCCTGGGCTGTGTTGGAGAAACTGGAAGGTGGTCTGTGGGAAAGAAGCCCTTGTGTTAAGGGCCTCAGTCATATTAAATGACCACCATAATAATTCGGCGATTCATACTGGGGCCAGAACCTGTCAGCTTTCATCAGGTATATCAAGACAAGCACAGCAGTGCTTTTCGTGACTGATTTTTGATCAGTGCTTTTCATTTGCTGCAGATGACAAAATCCTTTGTTGCTAGAAAGGGATGTATTAGATCATTTTCAGATTGACAGGAAGGCGAGGGAGGAGCTTGTGCGCCACAGCCAATGGAGAAGGCCAGTGTCCAGAGACACTTGCTCTCCATGTGGCGCCCTGTAGGGCTGCTCCCCAGGGACACACGCTGTGCTCTTACTTTGCCTTTCTCAGATGCCTCTGTGGAAGAACTCCAGAGCAGAGAGCTCCTGGGAGATGTGGCTCCAAGCCTGCCGGGTTGCATATCTCGGAAGGCTAGCTGTGCCAGGCTGGATGAGCCCACCCACACACAGGCCAAAGCATGCAGAGTGAAGGACAGCTGTTATTTTGCCAATGCATCAATTATGTTGCGTTCAGTAGCAACCTGTGTCCACCTGAAGACGGAGCCCAAGGACACCTAGGAGACTTGGCCTTTGCCTTCTTCTCTAAGAATTCTTTGAACACTTGGGCCTCAGCGATGTGGGCTTGCTGTTCTTCCCATATACATATGCTCTTTACCGTCACTGTGCCTGTAGTTCGTGCTTTTCTCTCTCTGGACTGTCTTTTCTCACCCTACTTTGTTCGGTTGGCTTTTGGTTGTCAAGCCACATCTATGGAGTGTTCCCTGCCCCCCCTAATGGCCTCATTAACCTCTTTCTATGTCCCTGTAGCAGACACGTCCTATGTATTGGATGATTTCCTGCATTGTGTTAGGATGATCCACTTCCATCCATCCCCCTCACCCATGAGCGCTGCAAGATCAGGGGGCATTTACTCCTGTTTGTAACTGTACTGGCTACCACCTAGTACAACCAATATAGATTCCAAGAGGCACAACTTGACATGGAAATAAGCAGGAATTTACCAGCTCACGACACTGGGAGAAAGGCAGGCATTTCCTTCCAGGGAAGCAGTGCCTTCAGAAGGACAGGGACATGAGGGAAGCAGGGGTTTGGAGAAATGTACACAGCTTGTCAGCTGAAGAGGAGAGGAGTCAGCTGGAGACTCAGTTCACAGGGGTGAGATGAGGGAAGGTCTAATGTGCCAAGAAAGAGCTTGAGCTTATTGGAAAGGTCTGGGGTGGCCAAGCTGAAGGGTTTTGAATATATAAGGGACTCACATGATCAGATTCATGTTTTTAAACAGATTTGTCCTACAGCTGGATAAAAGATGGATTAGGAGAGCTTAGAGGAGAAGCAGAGGCCATAGAGAAGTCATCCCAAGCAAAGAGTGGGGCCAACCAGAGGGCAGGGACCATGGCATAAAGACTGCACGTCCTCATACACAGTGAGACTCATGACTGGTGGCATTTGGGGATTAGCAGACGGGGGGTCAGGAAGTGGCAGCCATCACTCTCCACCTTGTTTAATTTGTCTGCTGCACTAATGTCAGATATTGACTTGCATGTTTTGTTCCTTCCTCCTTTTTCTCCCCCTTCCTTCTCCCCTCTCCTCTGTCTCCCTCCTCTTCGCTCTTCCTCTCCCCCTCTCTCTCTGATGTTAGAATGCATCTTTAAACCGATATACTGATACATACCTGTAGTCCACATTGCTGTGGAGGCTGAGGCAGGAGCGGGAGTTTGAACCAGTCTTAAAAATAAAATTAAAAGGTTTGGAGTATACCTCCATTGTAGAACCCTTATCTAATGTGAAGCTCTGGTTGAATCCCCAACATTGCATAGTGTTTGGTCTATATAGTAGACAGTCAATGAATATTTGTTGAAAGAGGATGAACCACACATAGTAAGGCTTTCTTTTCCTGAACCAGTGATCTTTCCACAGGACCTAGGTTTGGAGGTTATCAGATTCATAATTCTATTTAACATGCTTAGCCTAATCAGTCCTATAGAGATTAAAATCTACCAAGCAATAACATGATAGTTCATGGCTTCAAACAGTGGGCAAAAATAACCATTATGGGAGGGCCAGCCAGATAGCTCAGCAGATTTAAACACCTGCTTAGGCAGGCACAGGGAACAGGGATCATCCCCCAGCATGCTGTGCTTGCCCTGCCCTTGGGGCATGCTGAGATGGCAATTGAGACTGGGCATGATGGTGCACACCTATAATCCCAGCGCTTGGGAGGCTGAAAATAGGATCACTATGAGTCCAATTTGAGTAATAAGACCCTGTAGACCCTGTACTAAATACCTTTAAAAAAAAAAGTTGCCATAACCACCATGAGTATAGATTTATTTTGGTTATGGCTAATTAGAACTCCATATGCCTCATTATATATATGTCAGATTATTTTCCCATGTTTGGGAAATTTTCTGCTACTATTACTTTTGCAATGTCTTTGTTGACACCCACCAGTCTTATATTATGTTTTTCTTTGCATTATCTTGCAGCTGTTGGATTGCTATTTCCTGGTTCCTTCTCATTTGTAAGAGATCTCTCCTTTTTTGATTGCTAGCTGCAGTGCTGTCTTCAAGTCCTGAAAGCCTGTCTTCTGTTTCGTTCAAGTGGTTTTGCCATCTTTCAGTGGAATGTTTAATTTCTTGGTTATCGCTTGGAATCTGTTTTATGCATTCTAATTCTTTCCTATATTGTTCATTCAAAGTTTCCATAATTTTGCTATGCTCCTCTATTTTTAATCTGTCTTCTATTCTGTATTTTTTTTTATCACTTTTTAATTCTTTTTAAAATAAAAAAAAACCTGGGGAGATAGCTCAGCGGTCTAAGCACCTATCTGGCAAACACAAGGACCCAGGTTCAATCCCCAGTACCATCTGCCATTTTGGTCCCAAAATCCTGGGTGAAACATGCTGGTCACCAAAACTGGGCGTGGTGATGTACACCTATAATCCCAACGCTGCAGAGACTGAGACATGAGGATCACTATGAGTCTGAGCTGCATAGCAAGACCCTGTACCAAATAAATAAAAAAAAAGATTTTTTAATTAAAAAATTAAATTTCGAAAAAAAAAAACCCACTGTGTTAGTTCAAAAATGTTAGCCTCTGACCAAGAAACATCCATTAGGATGAACTATTTTTAAAAAGTGTGGTGAGGACACGGATAAACTGGAAACTTAGCTCATTGCCAGTGTAAATATTAAACAGTACAGTTGCTATGGAAAATGGTACGGTCTTTTCTCAAACGCGTAAAAATAGAATTTCCATATGATCTAACAATGCCACTTCTGGAAACACACCCAAAATAATTAAAAGCAGGGTGTGAAAGAAAATGCTTTGTACAGCCAGGTTGATAGCAGTATCATTTGTAACAGCCACAGGGTAAAAGCAAACCCAGCGTCCACTGACAGATAAGTAGATGGAACACAGAATGCTTCATGACTGTATACAATGAGGATTACCTGCAAAGGAAGCAAATCCCAACACGTGCTACAGAGTGGCTAAACCTTGAGGCTATTGGGTTAAATAAAATGCAGAGTCCTAAGAAAGACAAGTACTGAACGAATCTGCTTACAGGAGGTGCCTAATACACTCAAATCCAGAGTCAGCAGGGTCAGAGGGTGGGGGGCAGAGCCCTTGTGTAATCGACAGTTTTAGTATTGCAACACGGAAGGGCTTTTGCAAACAGCACAAGTCTCCTTACCAACACTAACTTGCCAAGGATGGCACATTTTATGTATATTTTACCGTAGTTTAATAAATATGTACCACTTGAGGTATGCACATCTGTTACCTTATTTGATCCAAACACCCTGAATTTTCATTAGAAATTCAAGTCCTGCTCCAGAGTTCAGAGGGTAAGACTGAAAAGTAAGATGCGTTGCCCTTACCACGTAACTAAGCGAAAGCAGAGCTGAGCTTTACACTCAGGTGCCCTGGCCCAGGCCTAGTCTAGGCTTCTGCCACATCTGGGAGAGGTGCTATAGCCGAGCTAGGTCGTCTGCTGGCAGCAGTAGGAGAAACCAGTACTTAGCAGTTTGTGGTGAGAGCTACAAGTGTGGGCGTGGGGTGTGGGGTGTGGGGTGTAGGTAAGGGAAAGAGACAGAGGAAGAACAATATAACTAGGACTTGCAGGCTGGCGCCCAACACCTGCTCTGTACTCAGGGTTTAATCCCCCACTTCCTGAATCTCCCCAGGGCAGGTGTGAGTCAACAGTAAACAAGGTGAGGAAAGGTCAGCCAACACTTCCTCTGCTGGCGAACCAGGAGTCACTGCCCTGGAGAGGTACTGTGTATATGAAAGTGAAAACCAGCCCGTGAGCAGGAGTGGACGTGGCTCTTGGTTTTCCACCTCCCCCTTCCTGTGAAGGCAAAAGAGGACCAGATGCACTCAGAACAATCATATAGATCTAGCAACAGAAAGAGGGAGTGGTAGGAAATGCGCCTAGCAGGAGTCCTCCTGGCCGAATCACCCACCAACTTCCCATAGGACCTGAGTGCACCCCTTTTTCTGCCTAAGGATTGGGCTGCCGTGACCACCACCATTTCCATATCCTCCACGTAGGCTGAATTTAGAAGGGTTTGTTTTCCCACAGACAGCTCAAAATACAGAAAGAAGGGCTGGGGAGATAGCTGAGCAGTCTAAAGCACCTGCTTAGGCAAGCTTAGGCAAACGCAGACCTGGTGGTTCGATCCCTGGTACCACATGCCACGCCATCTCACACTTTTTTTTGTGGGCTGAGCTGGCAATAAATAAATAAATAAACAAACAGAAAGATCATCTAGCCTCCTACAGCTTTTATTTATCATTCTGTATCTATCATAGCTTCTGTTTATCCCAGGCCTACTAGGCGTTAGGCACTGTGCTGACATTTGACAGGTATGAGTTTCGTCTACCCAACAGTGAAGCTGCAACCGCACCTACAGCTAGGATCATATTTCCCAGAGTGTTTGTCTCAGAGGCCAAGGGCAGGTGCAGAATTTGAACCTAGGTCTATCTAGCTCCAAAGTTTGCGATTTTCTCCACTCCACTGTGTTAAGTCAACAGACAGGATGTGAAGAGTGAAACACCCAGGAGGCAGGAAGCTGTGGGCTCTGCAGAGTCCCTCCCTGGGGAAGCCCTTAGGGACACTGCAATGTGAGGAAGCAGTTGCCTGGTACACGGGCAGTGACTTGAAATGCGAGAGCATGTGTGCATGGGGAGGGGACACTGCAAGGCCACTTGGGAAATTGCAAACAGTGTGTTTGATGTGAGGGAAACTGTGTTTTGCTACAATTGGAGAGCACAATTTCACTCTCTTCCAGTTCACTGGAACCATATTATGAAGAATCTTGCTGTACACAGCAGTTTGTAATTTATTTTTGTAGGCAATGGGAAACCATCAACAGTTTGTGTTGAGGGGTTTGCAAGTAATAGCACTATCTCTACATATGCTTCATTTTGTAAACTGTGAGAAAATTAAATGCACCTGAAACATTTTGAAGAGGAGACCAGTTGTGTTCTCACGCAAGGCAGAAGCCTTCCTGACTAGGAAGGCCCCACAGGCCAGCAGCTGCAGTGCCAGCCGCCTGAGCCCTTGTGTCCTATGACATCAGCTAATTATGACAGCTCCTTTCCTAGAATGATTCACTCTTTTTCTCTTATGCTTTAGGAAGGGGTAAGAAGCTTCAAGGAACTTCGAGCCAAATTTCAGAAATGGGATGCTCCGCCTTTCCTAGGGCCTATTAAGTTCCCAGCAAGTGTGTCTCAAACAGCTGACATCGGATGCGCATGGCCAACCCCGATGGTGGCCCCTGGGAAACCCTGCCCATCCTACCACAACTGGTCCCCGGCGCGGGGTCCTGGCGCTGAGGCCAACACCCCTCAAGCCCAGCGCGTGAAATGGACCCAGAGGCGTAAAATCCAGAAGAGCTCAAGTTCCCCAGGACTTTTAGAAAAACCTACTGCGTCTTCTCCAAGCGAGTCCCAGCTAGCTTCTCTGCCCCCAGATGTGAATGCATCAAACCCAGAGGTGGACGATGAGGAGAAAGGAATGGGGGCCAGCAGCTTCCAAGACAAGCTCAGGAAGTGGGAGAAGGTTTCATCTCAGAAGGGCGTGATGCGCTTGGCTCCTCTCCTCACCAGTGGTGGGACTAAGGCTTTCCAAGGTCCAGGAAAGCAGAAAAGCATGGGGCTTCTTCCAGAGAGACCATGGGGGAATATTCAACCAAAATGGGCGCAGACACTCCCTGCCCAGATGGAGCTGGCCCATAGGAAAATCCTCCTCACCTCTGAGAAGGCCCCCTCTCACCGCTCTGGAGCGGGCAGGAAGAGCCAAGAAAAACCCGGTGTTGCTAGCTCAGCAGATGATCCCTACCAGCCTGCTTACGAATGTGAGTTCGCCATCCCAGCCCCAGGTAGGAAAAGAAACCCCTGCGGCCTGAAGGAGGGCACCCTGGGTCGCAGTAGAGCTGTCTTGTGCGTGACTTGGCAGTGGAGCTCGGGAATCGCCGGGCTGTCTGCTAAAGCGTAGACTGAAGTCTGTGTAACGTGCTTAAGCTCCAGGAATTACATTGTAAAACTGTTTGGGCAAACTTGAATTTGACTCCTAGCTTTACATCATGTAAGCTGCATGGACGTGGGTGAAGTACATACTTCTTAGAGCCCACTCCATTGGCCTACGCGGCAGGTGTGTTACCAGAATTCTCTTCGGCAGCACAGCCATCCCCTCTCGCTACTCAGTACAAAAACTCTGAGGGCTGCTGTATTCTCCCCCGCCCCCCCATTCTTTGCGGGGAGTCCACTAGCAAGCTCTGGGTTCTACCAGAGAGTACCGTATATGCGTAGCTCTTCCGGCTTCTTTTGTCAGGGCTCTCCCCTTGTCTACACCACCTCCATCTCCTGGACGACTGCAGCAGCCTGCTGGCCCCTCCGCTTGTACAGCCTTGCCCACCTACGTGGGTCGCTAAGGCACAGATGTCAGCCTTCCCCCCTCCCTGGCTGCACTGAGTGAAGAGGAATTGTGTTGGTCCCCACGTAAAGTGTATAATGTAGTTTATATATAAATGAAATATCCTTTAAAATATATTTTTATTCTCATACAAGTACATCCAACCTGCAGCCTAGACACATCTGAATAGTTAGTATATGCATAACAAAATCTCCTTTATTTTTTAATGTTTTTATTATATTTCTAGTATTATCATTTGTTGTATTAGTGTTGTAGATGTAATTACAGTAATTTATCTCAAGCAAAATCGATTGGATACCTTTTTGTAATTCTATACCACAGCTGCTAAAACTTACTATGTTGTTTTACAAATAACAATGTGCCCAAGTTCTATTAAATAAGGAAACTCACGCATCTGCTTGGGAACAATAAACACCCATCTTCACAGCACACACACACACACACACGTAGGTACTCGCACATGGCATCTGATGCACAGGAGTCTCCCCTGGGCCGCTTGTGAGTGGCAGGCACCGGAGGCTGAGCTGGCACCGTTCTGTGCCCTCCATTATGCTGCTCCACATCTAAGTCCATGCTGTGCAACGGGTCATGAAAAATTACTAAAAATCAATATTGTTTTGACAGTTGGTGTCTATCTTTTTTCCAGTGCTAATTTTTTTATTATTATTTTTTAAAGAGAATAAAGGGCTGGGGAGATAGCTCTGCAGTCTAAGCACCTGCATGACAAACACAAAGACCTGGGTTCAATTCCCCCTTGGTACTGCAAGCTGAGTCAGCCCCAGAACCCTGCATGCACCATGCCAGCCACTGAAACTGGGCATGGTGGCACACACCTGTAATCGCAGCACTGGAGAGGCTGAGACAGGAGGAGCCAAACTGTGTAGTGAGACCTTGTACCAAATAAATAACTTTTTGAAAATTTCCACTAAAGACAATAAAAATAGTAAATAGTGTCAGAAATGATGTAGAAATTCATTAAGCAAAATGATAGGAATTCAACAATGATTGTTATATTGCATATTGCTGTCTTCACATTAGTTGTTCAGATTACCAGATATAAACATACAAAATACTTTTTTAAATATTTTATTTATTTATTTGATACAGGGTCTCGCTACCCAGTTCAGACTCACAGTGATCCTCCTGCATCAGACTCCCCCATGCTGGGATTACATTGTGTACTACCACAGGAATTTGCTTGGTGCCAGGGCCAGCAGGGCATGTGGTACTAGGGATCAAACTCAGATCCTTGAATTTGCCAGGCAGGTGCTTAGGCCACTGAGCCATCTCCCCAGCCCCAAAATACAAAATGGGTCAAGACATTATAAAAAAATTAAAAAGGAGAGAGAGAAAAAATCAAGCTTAGTTGCTCCTTTCAATAGACCAGCAGAAATCAAAAGTACAATTATTTAAGCTATCATATGCTATCATATATATATATATATATATATATATATATGTATATATATATTCCTTTTCTTTGAACAGTTTCTTTCCCTTTCATGGTATCTATTGTACCTTTCAGATTTCATCTACTCTTTTACTCTTTTTTTTTTTCATTTACTCTTTCAGGTTCTTTTATTTATTTATCTATTTTTTTGGCAGAACCGGAGATTGAACTCAGGCCCTTGCACTTGCCAGGGAAGTGCTTATTCT
>NDGN011243360.1:0-16428 GCA_002564285.1 Tympanoctomys barrerae | reverse complement strand
TGGAGGCCTGGAGCCCATAACAGTGCCCCCCACGAGTTCCCCTGGAGGCCTGGAGCCCATAACCGTGTCTCATGGAGGTATACTGCCCAAAGGTCAGCGGTGGAAGCTAGAAAGTCTGGGCCAGCAGGATGAAGGATCTGGGCCAGCAGGCTGAGGGATCTGCACTAGAGCCAGAAAGCAATGCTCCAGGTAAGCACCAGAGCTCCCCCAAAAGCATCACAGGTGTCCTCAGCAACAGTGAGATCGCAAGATTCCCCCAGCGATGAAGGAAGCGGAGTTGCTGTCAGGAAAGCCGGCACGACGACCTTCTCCAGGAGACTGAGCTGTGCACCATCTTCCCCTCCGGAGTCAGGAAGCAACGCAATGCTCGAGGTGAGGACCAGCACACCCCAAGTGAGCGGAAGCCATCCTCAGTGACAACGAGGTCCCCACTCAAGGAGAGCAACCAAGCTCACCAGGAAAGCCAGCGTGGCAAGGTCCCCTAGCAGAACAGCCCAGGAGAACCAGGGGCTCCCACCAGCTCCCCGCCAGCCTCTCCGAGCAGCTTCTCTAACTGCCTCCCATCGGCCTCTCAGTCTCGCCTCTTCTGCTGCGGGCCACGCTCCTCAGGGGGCCTCCCACCCCCAGCACCATGCTGGTTCAGTTCAGCTGGGCGTGACAAGCTGACCACCAGCTGGCATCCGCCACAACCTTGTGTGAAGGGGCAAAAAACAGGGAAGACACAGATCCCAACAATAAGCCTAAGATTACATAAACAGCAGTTCACTCACATTAAGGAATATTACGCGGCCTTGAGTTGCAGCTAAGCCAGTTAGCGCTGAGAGACACCCTGACAGTTGCGGCAGCTAATTAAAATCCCAGTGTTCAGTGAGCAAAGCATGGTGTGGAAAACTGAAAACCACAAGCAAGAAACACCCCACAAAGGCACTGTGTGCACCTGTGATCACAGAAATGTGAAGAAACCCTTTAAAAAAAGACACCGGCTCTCAGCACTGACAGCCGGGAGGAGGGAGGCAGAGCCTACGGGTGGAGGAATCAGAGTAGCAAAAAACTCGCTTCTTTAGAAAGTGGAGGTAAGCAGAGGAATGTGTGCTCGATCCCATGCAGCGCCACTGCGAGCTGTGTGGAGGCCTGAGCTGCACGCCCCGGTCCCAGCGGGACCCTCGTGCACCCCCCCTCCTGCGTGGCCCATCTTCAGTGGGGGTCAGTCAGACACTCAGGGAATAGTCCCAGAGAACTTCACATCAACACTCTCCAGCGCTCTGACCGCCGTCGCTCTGGACAAACCACACTGGCCAGATTAACCTCGGCACGGGCAGCAGCCCCGGACTCTCCCTCGTGGTCCCCCCAGTGTGCCCTCCCCTCTCTCTCCTGGGCCCTCGCCTTACTCCGCCTCCTGCAGATGCGGGTACCCGGTGGGCTTGCTGCACAGGGCCCACCCCAGCAGGGTCTGCGTGGGGCCTGGGTCTGCTGCTGCCTCCTTTCCAGGGATCAGCGGGGACCTGGAGGTCGCACCAGCAGCACCCTCAGGGGCTCTGTGGGGGCACAGAAGGGTCTTCTCTCTCTCTTTTTAATGTATTTGGTGCAGGGTCTCACTAAGCAGCTCAGACTTGTAGTGATCCTCCCGTTTTCAGCCTCTCCGGGGGCTGGCGTAATAGCCTGGGTCTTGGTAGCCAGCTCAGTGTGCCCGAGGCCAGAGCTAGTGCGGCATGTGGAATCAAACCCCAGTCCCTGCGCTTGCCTGAGCAGGCGCTTAGGCCGCTGAGCTCTCTCGCCAGCCCTTGAGGGGTCTTCCCAATCATGATCTCCCCACCGTCCTGCCAGAGAGCCTCCTAAGCCTCTGCAACACTCATGGGAGCAGGTGCTCATGAGCAGCGCGCTGAGCTGCCAGGAACACTGCTGGCTGCGTCTGCTCCAGCAAGCAGTCCCTCCTGGCCCTGCCCCCACACACCACAAGGAGCCCCAGATCTGCGCAAAGCCAGACCCTGCAGCAGAGGCGGCCAGGCCCCACTGGGCTTCTGTATTGATACACACTTCCACGCTGGCCCCAGAGGCCTTGCCAGAGTAGTAGGTTCATGCTGCCTCCGCTGGCACCCTCCTGGCCGTGCCCACTTGGCATCCCCACCGGGCCTGAATCCAGCAAAGGTCAACCACTTGCAAAGAGCTACTTAGGTGCTGGCGGTGGTGCAGGGTTCCTATGACTTGGCACCCGCAGGACTCCCTACAGCTCACAGCGGTTCATAGGCATCCCTTGTTCCGGTGTAGGGGCCCAGTCACCGGCAGGACACGTGGGCTGTGTGCAAAGCTCCTACCACAATGCACCACCTCCAGCCCCTGGAGGGAGCTCTTGCAGAAGCTGCACCCATCCTGCCTGTGGGGGTCAGCAGGAACTGCCACACCTACTCATGAGTGCATTGTTACAAAGTCCCCAGAGCTACGGAACAATGTCATGCTCAGCTGTCACACCTCCTGACTCTTTAAACTGGAAAACATTCTGCAGGTCAGGCTTAGCATAGGGACCATGCATACCACAAACAGACAAAGCCAGGCTTCTCCAGACCAGCTTAGCTCAGGGGACACCACACTGGGACAGGCTAAACAGCTGATCAGCTTGCAACCAAGGAGGGGAGGAGCACTGGGTGTCTCTGTTGGGGCAAAGTTTCCTCAAGTTTCCAGAGATCCAAATGAAGCCACCTTGCTTTCAACAGGCCCTGCTGTGAAGCCAGCCTTGGGATTCAACATGCACCGAATTAATCAAATTAAGCAGCTATGACATACAGATTCTGAGTAGGAAGCAAGTCTACGCTGCGGTACGGGATTCCTGTTGCTGCTGCAACTAATTATTAAAATTCAGTGACTTGAAGTGACACAAACACATTGTCCTGCAGCCCTGAAGGTCACAGTCCAGAGCCTGGAGTGCCAAGAGGCAGGGCTCAGAGTATGTTCCTCCTGGCCACCAGGGAAGCCTGCCTCTTGGCTCTTCTCCTAGAGGCTCCCTCAACTGGGCCCCAACATCAAGGCTGTTGTGTCACCTGTGTGTACCCCACTGCCTTCAGCCACCAAAGACCTCAAGGTCACCCTGGCTCTGTGTAGATATCCCAGGACAATCTCCACCCCATGCCATGAACTGTCACACAGGCAAGGTCACACACTCACTGGCTGTAGGGACTAGGACAGGGACTCTTTAAGGACCTAAATTCAGCTTCCCAAGGTTGGGCCGCTGGAGCGCAGCATAACTAATGGGAGAACCAACAGTTCTGGCCCAGCATCCAGAAAAGAAGAAGCTCCAGGGCCCAGGGCTGGCTCTGTTCACAGTGGGGACAAGTCAGAACTCTGCACCTTCCCTTTTTCCCTAGGGGATATTGTACAGGGAAGGAAGTACACTGTCTACCTGCAGTGGTGGCCCTGCCTTGTGCGTGACAGGACAAGATTCCTGGGGCTGGGTGCTGGGCTCGAAGCCAGATCCATTTCCGTAGGCTGGCAGAGGCAATCGCTGGCCCAGGGCCAACCAGAGGCCGTGCGCCTACCCTTCTGGGTCAGCACCTTCTTGGGCTACAAACCCTGTCCCACCCCACCATCATCTGTGCTCAGGAAGGGCTGAAAAGCAGTGCCTGGACCGAAGGAGGCCTCACAGCCATGGAGTAGGGATGCCCACCCTGCCCGCTGGCATCCCTGCCAGGTTCAGACCAGGCAGCTCCTAGCCGACACGGTCACTTGCTGTGTCACCAAGGGCAATCCAGGTTCCTTCTGGTTCTCCAGAATATCAGCTCTGTGGCCCAGCAACAGGAGCCCTAGGGCTGCGCCACTGCCCACGAGGCTGCGCCCACCACCACAGTCACGGGGCTGGTGGGCCTGGCTCCTTGGAGGCCCTGGCTGGCTCTGGAGAGGGAGGCCTCACTGGTCAGTGGGGAATGAAGACAGCACCCATGAATTAAAGTGAGGACCAAGTGACAGTGAGAGGGACATGGCTTCAGCTGGTCCCATCGGGTCGGTGTCCAGGTCACAGCCTCTTTGTCCCACCTCCACTGAAAACAGGAAGTCAGGGGCCACACTCACCTAATGGAAACAAACAGCACTGCAGAGCAGTGAAGAGGAATCCCAGGCAGGGATGGCTGGACAGCGGCTCATCCACAAAACCAGGCCACCTCAGCTGTCAGCTGCTCTGCCACCTGGAGGCCAGTGACACAGGACAACTGGGCCGTGGGGTGCGCGCTTCTGGGGAGGAATTCTCATCCCACCCTGGGCAGGAGGCCTCGGGTCTGTAAGTCACTCCGAAACACAAAGGCCAAGTGCCCTGGCCTCCAGGGCCATCAGACTCAGGGCCAATCCATGGCTCTACTGGCTTCACTGGAGAGCAGAGCATGGCTTGGACAGGAGCCACAGAGAGCCAACGGGGTCACGTGCAGGACCCACGCTCTACATAGAGCACCTGAGAACATGGGGGCCAAGGCAGGCCCAAGGTGGCTTCTGAGAGGGAAACCAGGCAGCCACCATTGTGTACCTTGAAGACAGGTCCAAAAAGCCAGATGAAGCCTTCCGGGACCTCAACTTGGGCCAGTGCGGGGATACCCTCGGGAATCTGCTGTCCCATGGTGGAGAGCTCAGCTCAGGCACCCCGAGCAGTGGGCCCCAGTCAAAAGAGACAAGGCACCCAGGAGCAAATCTGGGGAGAATGCCCCGGGGAACTTAGACATGCACAAGGGTAGAAAGCAGAACTGCAAACAGGAAATCTGACCTGCTTCAGGGACAGGTGTGGTGCCAAATGAGGAGTAACAGAGTGACGGGGTGAGCCTGACTGGGGTCTTGGGGAGGGACGAGGGACTCTGAGACCGCGAGTCATGGCCCCTCGGCAACACCAGCTTCCTTTCAGAAGCTTCCAGAACTGCTCGTACTCAGGGCCCAGGAGCCAAGGGGAGCCAAGGGGGGACCTGGCACCCCAGCAGCCCAACACCCACTGCTGAGCAGGAGGCTGGGCAGGGGATGGGGGCAGAGGCCAGGCTGGGGCTCCAAAGCCCAAAGCCAGGAAGCCACACAGCCGGACCTGGGTGCGTCATGAGGGCTGCGGGCACCGGGAGGCCCAGCAGAAGCAGCTGACCAGGGAGGGGCACCTCAGAAACAGGAGGATGATGGGCGTGCGGATGGACAGATGATAGACAAGTGACAGATAGTCAGACAGACACATGTTAGACAGATTAGCTAGGCAGGTAGATGATAGAGCAAGCACCTAAACTCCCGCAGCCTCCCCAGGGCCACGTGCACTGTGCATTCGGGGCTGGTGAATGCTGCACGTGTGCCTTTCCTGAATTCAGTCAACAGCTGGCTTTAGCCTCCAGGAAGCCCAGCATCACAAAACCCACAGCAAGGTGGGGGGCTGGGCTGCACACCCAGCAGGCACACGTGTGCCACGTGGAAGCTCCTGATCTGGAGGGGACCGTGGTCTGGGCCCAGCTGCCTGTGGGGCTGTGTGGCCTCAGCTATCACATCACCTCTGGGCTCAAGGAGCCGGCACCCAGCTGGCCCGGGTTGGTGCGCTTTGACTGGGGGTGAGGTGCTCGTCCCCTCCCTTTGGCATTGGGCAAATGCAGGGCTCACAGTGCAGCCCTGGGGTGCAGCGTGCCGCTGCTCTGCCAGCTCCCGGCAGGGACTGCTGATTTCCTTTCTTACACAAATGTTCTGCTTGGGCTCTGGGTGTGGGAACAGCAAACACACGAGGAAATGGGGCTCCCAACAGAAGCCAGATTGTGCGGTGCACAGGCCGCAGCCCAGCCTTCTCACCCACAACAGGGCCAGTGCCCCGCAGCCCTGGAGGAGGCCATCGGCCCTCACCTGCCTTCTGATCTGGGGCCCCCGGCCACAGCACCCTTCCTCGGGCTCCTTCCTGCTTTCCCAGGACAGGGAAGAACTCATTTTAACAGAGGGCCCAAGAGAACTCCATCACCACTGTGTGGAGCAAGACTGGACCGAGCCCTGGGCTGTGTGAAGTTAGGGCTGGGGACCTCCGTGGAAGAAAAAGAAGGAAAGGTGGGGCTGGCCTCGGTCACTGTCCCACCACTGAGATGCAGTCACCAACACCCACCACTTGCAGCAGGATCGACTTGGGCTCACGCTCCCAACTGTGGTTGGCGGGAAGGGTGGGCAGAGGTCGAAGTGGTCAAGTGGCCGTGCTGGTCTCTGTAACCGTGACCTGAGTCCCTGAGAGGTGGTCGCCAGGTCGGGGGCATCGCCGGGAAGCAGACGTGGCCCTGAATGGCCCTCATGAGCCTCACCTGGCTCTGTCTCACGCACGAGCCCCAGGGGCTGGGGAAAACTCAAGGGTCGCCAAGGCCCTTTGGAGAGTTTCACTGTTTTCTTGCCAGTGCGTGGGTGTGGACATCCACCTGGGACTGGGCCTTGGATGCGTGTGGCAGCAAGCAGTGTCAGTGGTGGGCAGGGAGGCTGAGAGCCATGAGAGGATGCGGTGGGTGCCCTGTGCTGTTTTGGCATCCTGTCGCACCAGCCCCACCACTGCCTTTGTAGGACGCGGCTTTTGGTTCCAAAACTGCCAACCATGAGCCGAAAGGCTATCAGCACCAAGCACACTCCTCTCCAGTCAGCGCTGCGCCCTGCTGGCCTGGCCTCACCTCCCTGTGGCCCTCCAGAACCGCCAGGAGCAATTCGCACAGGGTCAGCGCCACCCTGCGGTGACGCCTCCAGCGCCAGGCATCTGGCAAGGTTCCACGCGCTCCCAGGGACGGTGGCTCCACCCACCACATCCTCTGCTGGATCCTGTGAGTCCCCTTCCAGCCTCCCCGCCCACCTGGACGCTGCTCGCTGCCACGGCCAATCAGAACGCAGTCCCAGGGCGTCCCCGCCCACCGGGGGCAAGAGACCGGTGAAAGTCTGCAAAGGTGTCAGGCAGCCGTGGTTTTGCCAGCAAATGTGGCCTGGGCTACTTATCATGGGCCGTGCAAACAGGGCAGGCCTGGACACAGGACCTTTCCAGGCAAAGCTTGCAGCCAGGGTCCCTGGTGAGCTGCAGAACAGACACCAGAGCAGAATATGCATGCCGTGTGTATGTGGGACTGCGCTGCCCATGACACACGGGTGCCCGCTGTGCCCGCCTATGCAGTGGTGATCTGGAAAGCCAGCTCCCCACAGCACGCCTGTCCTCTGTGCCCCATGCGATTTCTGCATCCTGTGGCACCAGACCACAGCTCCTCAGTCCACTATCCCCACAGCCCAGGTGCAGTTGCTAACCCATTACCCAATGGGGCACACAGGATACATTTAAATATTGCTTATCCGAGACACAAATATCTCTATTCTATAGGGGCCATCTGGGCTGCCACTGCTAGCTGGCTATGTTGCTGTCAACTCTTTTTTTAGAGTTCATGAATCAGTTGCCAATAAAGAGAAAAAGAAGTTATAGCCAAGACTGCCTTCTTCCCCTGCGTTTTCCCCAGCAGGAAAACTGGAGCCCACAGTCTAAATGGACCATGTGAACACAAAGCAGAAAAGACACCTAAGACTGCAGCTCTGGAAATGTCAGCCTGTGGTGTAGACTCTGCGGAGGTGGGGTGGTGGCAGCCCCTCCGCCACAACCAGGCTGAGTGCCGTGAGCCAGCCCACAGCCACCAGTGTGCACAGGAAGGGGGGACCCAGCACCAGGCTCAGCCTCCTTGCAGACCTGCCACCCCGCAGCACCCAGCTCCGGGGCTGGGCCCCAGGTGCCACCCTACACCACAGGGAAAAGAGGAGCCAACCTGGAGAACAGGATGGAGGAGCTGGCCAGGGGAGACAGGATGCCTGCTGTGGTGGGTGGAGGGGGGTTTCCCAGGCGGACCCAGGCTTTGAGCACAGACCTCGTGCTCCACAGTGCCATGCTGGCGGGAAAGGACAGGCTTGTGCAGACTGAGGGCCCGTGGCACAGCCGCTGGGTGGCAGAGCCCACGTGGCCCCCTGGGGTTTCAGCCAAAGTGCAGGGTGCGAAGATGCCCAGGAGCTGCCCACACCACACTCACCAGGAGAAAGGAGAAAACAAGCTCTGTCCTACAAGACTGAGTCCGGGTCCAGCAAGTGTGGCGTTCACAGCACTGAACTCGGGGAAGACAGACAGACAGACAGACAGACAGACAGACAGACACATACACACACACACACTGAGAGAGACAGACAGAGACAGAGAAAGACAGACACAGAGAGAGAGACAGACACACAAAGAGAGAGAGAAAGAGAGAGACAGACAGACACACACACACACAGAAAGAGACAGACAGACAGACAGAGACACACAGAGAGGTAGAGGCAGAGAGACACACAGAGAGAAGGGACACTACCTGGTTACAAATCTGGTCAGCTTTTACAAAAACCACTTTTGTGACATCAGGCAGAGAAAGAAGTGAGGCAGGGCGTCCTCCTCCACAGTGTGTCCCGTGAGGGGATCCACCGCCCTCGCTCCACAGCAAGAGCAGAGGGGAGCTGTGTGCCTCTGTCCACCACCCCAGAAGGCAGCAGGACCCGCGCTGACCCCACAGCTGCAGGGTGAGGGAGGCCTGCGTGAGCAGCAGCGGTGTCTGGCAACACCGCTGTCCTTGGTAACAAGCGTGGGCCTCAGCCTCGCAGCTGCAGAAGCACTGTCGCTCTTCTTGCCAGTCCTTGGGAGTGATGGTGCATCACCCGGTAGCCCCTGGTACTGCCCGAGTCGTTGCTGGTAAGCCCCTCCTCCAAGGACCACGTATGGCTTCTGGGATCAGAGCCTAATGCTGAGCCTGAAAGGTTCTGAAGCTCAGGAGACAGCGAGACGCAGCAGCCCTTGCTCACCTGGATGTCCAGCACATCCAAAGAGCATCTTGGGGTGGTCCCTGCTGGGCCTGGGGACCAAGAGGCCTGCCCCGTGCCTGGCCCAGCAGGGCTGCAGGACCCTTGGCCTTCCCCGGTCTCCTTTCCTATCCAGTCTGCTTTGGATAGAGAAGGCTAGGTGCTTCCTTACCAGAGAAGGGACCTGCTCTGGAGTCGCACGGTGTGGACCCTCCACGGCCCCGTCACCCCCCATGCCATCTGCCAGCTTCCACCCATGACCCACCTGATGTCGCGCAGGTTCACAGGCACCAGCACCCACTCACTCTCATGTCTGGGCCCTGGAACGGTGCTGCCCACATGCAGGGTGGTGTCCCCATTGCTCCTCTGACCTGGGCCAGTCTTGGGGACACCAAAGGGGTTTGAGCAGCCCTGCCCAGCAGTGGCATCCTCTGGGGAGCAGTGCTGGGCCAGGAAGGAACGATTCAGCACCTGCTCCTGCACGAGGACCAGGAGGCCCTCGCACTGAGGGCAAGGCAGGCAGAGGGAGGCCACGCGGAGCATCTCCACGGCAGGGCTCCCCGCGGAGCTGGTTCCTTTGCTGGCAGCAGGCAGGGTGCAGGGAGAGGCTCAGCAGCTAACACAGGCAGCTTCAGCACGGATGAGGGAAAGTCCTGAGGTGAGTGGTGATGACAGTCACCCAGCCTGCGATGTGCCTCACACCACCGAAACTCCACCTAAAGATGGCTGTGGTAGGAAGGGTCACGTTATGTGTGTTTTCCACAGTGGCATGGCTGTTTGTCAGGCCAGGCACTCACCCAAACCCGGAGGCCTCGGGGAGGGGTGCTGCTGCACAGGGGCTACAGTGCACACAGACCCCAGAGTGCACGAGGGCGAACACGAGGGGCACGGCAGCCTCCCTTGGCTCCAGGCTGGGCAGGGGCCAAGGCAGTGGAGGAGGCCTTGGCGACACAGACCACTTCCAGGCTCCAGGGTGAGGACCCACACTCAGCACCCAGGATGCCAGTGGACCACCCACTCTGTTAGGGACTCTTTTTAGGGTTTGCAATTTTGGCTTGGATTTAGCCTACGCAGAGAATCTCATGTTCGTCTTTCTATGCCAAATTGAAAACATTCTCTTCATCACTAAATTCTGCATTGGGATCTAACTTGGATTGGGGTGACCCTTGGGGCATTCGTCAGGTCTCAGGTGCCACCAGGCAGGAAGGCAGGCCTCGGGCACATCAGGGGATGCAGACACTGTTGTGGCACCGTTAGGCCACAGAGCAGCACTGCGCTACCACCCTCAGCTGTTCCTCTGAGGACCCCTGGCACAGATGGGCATGGCCCAGAAGCCCAGTTAGCCACCAGGACAGCGGGCGGCTGCTGTCAGCCTCGCCTGAGCTCAGCTCACTGTCTCCCATGTGGAGATGCGGGGAGACCTATACTGCAGCACAAGGATGCCAGGGAGACCGAGTCCACACTGCCAGCTGACAGGTGTCTCCGAATGCCTCCGAGCCCGGCTGACCTCCACTGGCAGAGCTGACCCTGCTCTGGACACCAAGCCCAGCCAAGCTGCCACTTGGAGCCATGGCTTCGGGACCACTATCACCTGGAATTCCTGGGATGCTGCTGGGGCCTGTGTGCTGAGCCTGGGCTGGCCAAAGCAATCAGCACAGCCCTGATTTATTTATCCTGCAGCCACTGAGCCCATCAGGACACTGGGCACACATCCCACATGTGGAAAAGAATGGCCACAGATGCAAACCAGGGGACAGAGACAGGGACAGGACTTCCCAGAGGACATAGTCTGAGCAGAGCCATGCAGGGAAGACAGTGTAAGCAAAGCCCACCAGTGACACAGACAGGGAAGCGGGAGGTCCACCGGGCCCAAGAGCCGGGCCTGGTCCCACAGGGACAGAGGGGAATGTCTCTGTGTGGGAATGCAAGCAGACTGCACCAGGCATCAGGAGGCTGCTCGGCGCAGCTGTGGCTGGGTCTGTGACTGGGGCCGGACAAGCAGCCATCGTGCTCAGGGAGTCAGGCCAGGCTGAGCCATGGCCAAGCTCAGCCAGAAGCTTGGAGTAGAGGTACGGGGATGGGAGCCAAGGATGATGTCCCCACGATACACTGGCCAGAGCTGGTGGGGCCTCACAGAGGTCACTGGGCCCGGCCATACAGGGGACCATGGGCTCCAGTCCCCTCCTCCTGTTTGCTCTGCCACATGTTCCAGCCACCGTGTGCCACACCAGAGCCCTGGAGCCGCTGTATCAACAGGAACTCTCAGAACTGCGAGCCATGAGGACCTTTTTCTGCAACAGTCTCCCACTTGGGCACACTGTTACAGGGACCCAGGGAAGCAGAAGGGTCAGCTTTGTGTGCAGCTGCAGGCTTGGGGCCAAGAGAAAAGCAGTGGAGCCCAAGGGGGTGGGGGGCAGCGCTTACAGGGCAGGCCAGAATGGGCGGGGCCATGCAGCCCAAGGTCACACAGCTGACCTGGAGGCTAGCACTGAGGAGCCAGGATCACTGACAAGCTGGAGCCCTGGAGTCACCGGTGGTGGCTGGGAGGACAGCACGCATCCCCAGGACAGCACAACCCCAAGGAGGACAGGAGCTTGAGGAAGTGACTTGCAGACCTTGGTGGAAGCAAAGCCAGAGTGGAAGATGCAGAGCGCTAGGGCCATGGAATGAGGAAGCAGGCAGGGCCGGACATGGCTCCTGGGTCAGCACAGGGGTCCAAGCACCAGGCCAGAGCTAGAATCTCCACCCAACACATCAGAGGAAAGCTGCCCACAGCCAACACTGCAGCACTGTCGGCTGACTGAGGCCTTGAGGCCAGGCCACGTGGCCAATGGGTCCCTGTACTCTGTGCCTCCCTACCCCTCAGGACCCCCTAGTAATGGTGCTGGGGACAGCACCTGTACCCTGGCAAGGACAGTGTCCCAGAGAGGATGCCATCCATGCAGGTGGGCCTGTGGGGAACTCGCCCCACCACCCTGTGTTGTGGCCCAGGCTTCTCTGTGGCAGATATAGTGTCAAGGTTCCAAAGTGCCGGGTACAGGGGAAAATTTGTGCCCAGGCCATCCAGGGAGCGGTGCCTGAGACCAACATGGCTGAAGTTGCCATGTGCTCCTGCCAGGCAGAGATGCACCACACTGGAGCACCAGTGGCTGCTGCCAATACTGACCACGCACTGCCTCATCCAGCACCTGACCAGGCTCAGGAGGCGCAGGAAGCAGAGGGCCCTGCCCCCATCCCATGCAGTACCCTCCGTCCAGTGGCGACTGGGAGCCCAAGGGAAGGGCTGAGGGCAGGGCAGTCAGAGGTAGAGGACCACAGAAACAAGGGCACAAACAGTGGGGACCAGGCAAGGGCGGCAAAGGCTTGAGGCTGCTCCTGGCAGCCAGGACCCTCCTTCCCCACAGACCAGACACCAGTCTCCCCAGGGACACCCTGAGAACCTGACTGCCCCCAGGGTCTCAGTACCTGTGCCCGACTGCCACGAACTGACCGAAAGGCTGGGCCAGGGAGACATCACCTGGCAGACCCACCCTGGGGACAAGCGCTGCTGTTCAAGGTAACTTCCAGAGGAGATGCACCACAAATCTCTAACTGGAGGCTGATTTCATTTGTAAATTGTCAAACCTCAGGATGCCTTTCGATATAAAAACCCCAAAAACCCAAGCCATCAAATCTGAGCAACCTGAGCCAATCTTCCAAGAGGCCAGCTTGCCCACACTGTCACGAAGACAGAGGCAGCAGCACCCACCAGCTCCTGGCCTCACCTGGCAGCCATCAAGCTCTGCCCGCACCTGGGCCTGAGACCCCTATGCACACTCTGCACACATCCCCATTCGCTGTTCTAACACACTGCAGCAGCAGTCCGCTCCAGAAGGTAAGGGTGGACTGATTTTGTTTCATTATGTATCGTTGTATTTTCAAAAAATGGCAATGAACCTGTCTAATTTTATGTATCAGAAGCCTACTTTAAAAAAAGAAACAGAAATTCCTCTTTTTAAAAAGAACATGCAACATTTCCAGCCTCATTATTCTTATAACTCCAATAAAAAATTCCAGTGCTTAAATGTGCAGACAAATAAGTCATTGGATAGAAATTATCATCAGCATCAACGAATCCAAAGACCGTGACTGCCACGGAAGAGCAGCTTGGGCTTGGCAGTGACGTCCACGGGTGCTGTGCCGCCGTGGGTACGTGCTGCAACCTCTCTGATTCCTAACATCCTCCTGAGCAAAATGTCAGCTCTGAGGACCCAAGTGCTGCCTGAAGGTAACAGGCCACACACTGGTGGTGTGCGGAGCCACTGGGAAGAAACGGTGTCACTCTGCTCCTTCCCAAATGTGACAAATGTAGTCAAAGAGTGTTTATGATTTCAAATAATGTCATATGAAAACAGAGATGGGCTGGGGTTCAGTCCCTGGCCTGCTGTGCTGGCCCCGCCCCCGGGGTGCACTGAGACCACAAGGAGACTGGGCGTGGCGGCGGCGCACCTGGAATCCCAGCGCGTGGGAGGCTGAAAAACAAGAAGGAGCACTCCAAGTCCGATCTGTGTAGTGAGACCCTGTGGACTCTGTACTAAATACATTAAAAAGAGAAAACAGAGACAGATAATTTTCCAACATAAAAAAAATGAGACTTAAAGGAAAGAAAGGTACTTGCAGCTGGCTACGTCGTTCCTCTCTGTAAGCTCTAAGGGAGGAAGGAGGAGACCAGGAGAGCAGGAGACCAGGAGCCCCTCCAAGCGCCACGGGGCAGAGGAGCGCTGATCAGTAGTGACTTCCACTCTTTCTATGGGCCAGATAAGGAGCACCTAAGCCCCAGCCCAGGGGTGAGAGGCAGGGGGGCGGCTTTGCCCAGGGCCCCATACATGCTCCAGTCCGATCTGTGTAGCGAGACCCTGTGGACTCTGTACTAAATACATGAAAAGGAGTCAATGCCAAGCACCCAAGGGCTCAGAACACAGAAGCCAGGAAGAGACGGTCACGTCTGATGCGGAACAGCTCTCCTACATCTTGTTGAGATAATCGCCACCGTGTAACCAACACCCCCACACACGTGCATTCTGAACTCCCTAGAGCTGCACCTTCCCCCTCAGCACACAGGAAGCAAACCCGCCTGTGGGTCTGGGCTGTTTCTGAGCAGAGGAGGAGTGGACCAGGGAAGTAGGGCTGAGCCTGAGAAGTGGACTGTGACCTGAATCTGAAGAACGCAGCACATTTTAGGGTGAGAAGCAGGAATCTTGCCGGATGGGCCTGATTCAGGCTGGCTGTGTTCGGATTGAGGGCGAGGCGCTCGGATCAGGGAGTATCTGGCTGCCTCTCTGGTGTCACTCAGCTGCTTAGCTGCCCCAGCCACCCACTCAATGAACCTGCTCTTGAATTATGCATTATCTCCCCTCAGGGAGCAGGATCCCTCTGGGCCTGCCTGCTCCTGGCTGCCTTGGAGATCCAAGCCTCGGGGTACCATGAGCCCCATGCCTGCCCCCCAACAGCCAGAGCTGAGAAAGTTCCTTTAAAACCGAAGAGCAGAGGTTTGGGCGCTGCTCAGCTCCATCTACCCCGTGTCCTTTGTATTGCAAAGTGGGTAAAGTTCCATTTTTCCTTAACAACAGACCACCCCAAGCCTGATTCTCCTCACAGGCTGGACCAGTCTTCCCTGGGTGGCCGAGAACAGCACAAAGCCCTGTGGCTGCGGGACAGTGTTCCAGCCCTGACAGCGGGTCCCAGCCCCTAGGTCCGCTGCTTCATCGTTTGTGGATCCTAGAGCCCGGGCAGCAGGGAGTACTGGGGTCACCACTCCCGCTGCGACTGGCAGAGCCTCCCCTGCCTCCTCACCGCCCCGCCCCACCCCCACCTGTCACGGAGCCAGTCACGGTGCTGCCGAGCTCTATTTTAAGACAAACCTTCTTACTCTACAAACGCTACACAGCACTGGAGGTCACCCAGCCAGGCACCCTGGGCTCCGGTTCGGGTCCTGCTCACTGCAAAGGGCTTCTGGAGATCCGCGCCCGAGACCGGGCGCAGGGTCCTTCCAGGTCACAGCGGCAGGGCAGGGTGGGTGGACAGAGGCTGCACCCGGCACAATGCCTCCAGCTCCCGGCCGCGGGATTCTCCTGCCAAGCTCCCCCGGGTGAGCGGGGCTGGGCCCCCAGAGCCTGCGCCCGCTGCCCCGGACCTGGACCCCGCCGTCTGCCCCAAGGACGACCCAGTCGGGCAGGGACTGTCCGCCGCTGGCTCTTGCCTTCGGTCTGCCCCCTTCCCAGCCTCTGCTTCCACGCCGTGCCAGCTGTGCCCGCGCGTGGACACCCGCACCTCCCGTGTCGTCAGCACCTGAGCTGCGGGCGGGCGACCCGGGCCGGGACCGCGGAGGGCTGGGCTACTCACGTGCCAGATGGCGAAGAAAATAAGAGCGGCGCACAGCACGAGGGCCAGCATGTAACAGAAGGCTGCGAAGGTGAAGGCCATGGTGCGGGACCAGAGCGCCGACGGGGCCCGCGGCTTCCAGCGCTGCGCGCAGGCAGGTGCCCAGCCGGCAGCTGAGGCGGGCGGGTCTCCGCCCAGCGTGGCTGCTCCACCTGCTGCGCGGCCGCCTCGGGCCCCGCCCCGCTCGTCCCGCCCTGCTGGGTCCCGCCCGGTCCCGCCCCGCGGGCGGGGACTGCGGCGCACCGAGGGCCTGGCCAGTCCCAGGCCGCCGCTCTTGGGACGTTCCGCGCATCGCACCTGCACCCACCCCCTGCGTTCAGCACAGGCTTGCACCCCGCACCTGCACCCTGCACTCGGGTCGTCCTCCCTGCGACCTGGTATCTGGCCAGGGTACAGATCCTTCCGCTCCCAGGCGCCGGACCTGGAGGCCCAGTTGGCTTCCTGAGGGTCCAAGAAGCCGCTCCGGTTGGACAAGGATGAGTTCGGGTTCTGGGTGACTGGCCGGGACAGCTTTGGATCCCCGGGCCCACTGGGTCCGGCCTGAACCTCTGGCTGGTACCTGCAGAGCCAGAAGAGGCCCACACCTCCAACTTGGAAAGCTGGCCCTTTGAGGAGACAGGACCAGAGCCCAGAGTGGGTGAAATGCAACTTCATGTTTGGGCTGCTTGTTTAGAACCTAAGGTTTGAGTCAGCAGCACCAGAGCCCTGGGCCACCAGAGCCCTGGCTGTCCCAGCATCTGGTCACTAGCACTCTTACACACCCACTGATCCACAGTCCCACATGGCCCAGCCCACTACATGTGGACGGAAAGATCATCCAGCAGGAATGTGCCTGGTGCTCTGACAGAAGCGTGAAATAATAAGCCATGTCCCTTCTGGCCACATGAAGACACTTCTGTCCCAACCCAGGCTTTCCGACCCAAGTCGCAGGCCACAGCCCTGCAGCCCTCAGTAGATGCCTCACTACAGTCTCCTGCAGGCCTGGGTGTGTCTGCTCTTCTAGCTCTCCAGGCACCATGGGACCGCGCTCACCTCCTGGGCCTCTGAGAAGTGTTTCTTAGAGACTAAGTGATCACTACAGAAAAGTTAGAAACCTCAGAAATAAAAATGGTGAACTCCATAGTTTGTCACTCAGACTCCGCCAGCAAGTAGCGGTGTTTCCTGCTAGCTCTGAGGTTTTATATAGAGCATTTCCTTTCGCCGATGTAATTT
>NDGN011243351.1:0-12340 GCA_002564285.1 Tympanoctomys barrerae | reverse complement strand
CAGCAGACACTCTGAGGTGAAGACTTAGTGGCCAATGTAAGGGTCTTTCTCTCAAAAGAGAACAAAGTAAAGTAGAAAAGGGGTTCATAAAAGTAAAGAAATCAAGCAATTTGGGTAAATTTCCTTCAAAGAAGCAACCCAGAGCTCAGCATTTGGTGTCTCAGATGCTGAGATGGGGGTCACTTGCTGTGGCTCCCCTAAGTTTATGAAGGGGTGTAGGCCACATGTCGAAGGTCATAGGTCACACTTGACTGAATTCTAGCCTCAGAGTAACTGAATCCAAGGTATGTAAGGCACCCTTGGAATGAATCGGCCCGGTTCTTACGTGTCACCCCGTGTCGCGCATGTCATGGGGCAGAGTGAGTGCGCTTTCCCTTTGATTTCATCTGGGTGTTGGTGTGTCTTCTCAGGGTGAGCAGGAGCATTGCCATCCGGACACTGGCCGTGGCTCAGCCTAGAGGGCAGAGGCCGGGAGTGAGCAGGTCTACCCAGGACGCCTGGGGCTTTGGACGCATTCAGTGGCTGGGCTGCGGCCACCAGAGTGTCCTGGGATCTGTCCTGGTGCCCTGTCCTGGACTTAGGGACCTCACAATTTGCAGATATCTGAGAGGGCTTTCAAGGCCCAGGGGCTCAGGGTCAGGGCTCCTGCAGGGTCACTGGCTGGGCAGGGGACTGCCTGGGGCTGGGCGCCTGTACTGCCTGAGGCCAGCTTGCCCTGGGAGCCTTGCTCTCCCAGAGGCCCCTGTTAGATACTCAAACTGTAGCCCTTTTACTCTCTTCCACTGTCTCTGGAAAGACACCTGCACTGCAGAAATGATGCTTGGAATCTGGCTTGTAAATGACCAGAGAAGGACTTTGAGTGGTGGGTTACTGTGGTGACAGCCTTTTCCATTAGCTCAGGGGTTCTGGACTAGGGGTGAATTTTAGCCCCGGGGACACCGTGAGCATTTACATTGTCACAGTCTGGGGGGGGGCACGTTCCTGGTGCTCACTCATTAAGAACTCAGTTCACCGCCCCTCGGGGCGCAGGCCCCCCCACCTCATGACCCCTTCCTGCCTTCACAGTTACTAGGGTGGAGCTTGGGAGGCCTGTGGACAGGTCGGGAAAGCCTTCAGAAGTATCTGTATTAATTCCGTAAATGAGCTGGGACACTGGTTGCCGAGTGTGGGGGCGTCTGTTCGCCACTCTTGTGTCAGCCCCAGCGGGTTCTCTCGGTTCTTAACTACTCCTTGAAAATGGGGATGTTGAGGTCAAGTGAGGTTAGGCAACTGCCGGAGGTGGCACTGCCAATGCTGCATGGCTTTCGACCTCGTGCAAGGCAGCCGCTCCTGCCAAGGATGAGCAGTCTGGCCTGCCTGGGAGGCATGGAGCGCCGTCAACCCCAGCCATGCCCGAGAGCCAGGCACGATCTTTTCGGGGCAGTCGCAGTGTCCCTGTCATGTGTAAATCTCCCTAATGGCCTAATTGGTATCAGAAACACGATTATGCTGACTCTTTCCCAGCGTCTGGCTGGCTACAATGCTTGGATCTCAGCAGAGTCAGCCAGGAACACGCCCCGATCTCAGACCCACGTCTCAGCCCTGCCTTTCTTGGCTTCCTTCCTCCCCAGGGCTTGACAGAGAAGTGTCTGGATGAGGGGAATAAGGCTGTGACTGCAGAGCCCCCGCACCCCAGAAGCAGCACAGGTGCTCTCTGGGTGTGCCGCCTGTGCCTGCCTCACTCCTTATCAGCCATCTGCTTCATTCATGTTCTGGAGGGGAGGTCCATGGCGCGAACCCCATGGGCAGGGGCAGATCCAGTCCAGTGTGGACAAGACAGGATGGGGGCGGAGCCACTGACCCCATGACGCTCTCTGACTTGACGTCACAGCTGGTGCCCTGTGGCTCCTAAACTCTGAAGATGGCATCGCCTCTGTCCTGTTCTTCCACAGTGCAGCCCATGGGAGTCCAGTCAGGAGGAAGGTGGTGTGAGGGGAGGGGCCGCAGCAGCGCCAAGGGAGCCCATCCTTCTGTCCTTCTTTCTGGGCCCCTAAAGAGAGTGACCAACACAGTGGGGAAGGGGTCTGCCATTCAGCTTTGGGCTGTGTATGGCCCAGGTGCAATGTGCGTGGACCGCAGAACCCACGTCCTTGTCAGCGCCTGTTGGGGCACCTGCTCCCCTGGGATGGGGCCATCGGGGGTCATAGGGGGGCTCTTTTTGTACTACTGTGTCTCATCCATTGGCATCATTCCTGGCAAACCACAGGTGCTTAATCCATGCCAGTGGACAAAAGAGGGGAATAAGGCACCCAGGAAGCTGAGGCCTGGCGGGCTCCGGGCGGGTCTCGTCCTCACACTCACCGCCTGCGATGGAGCCCCTGGGCCGACTGACCATTCCGCAGACAGTGGTGCCCACCTGCAGTCCCATCCTTGGCCGAACCTCTCCCAACAGTCGCCATGGAAAATTCCATTGCAAGGGGAAGAACGCAATTGAGATGCATGGAAGTCTGCGCAGCCCATTAGAAATCCGGAGATGACCCCAGAACGTGGAGTTGGCGTTAGACAAACGCAATTAAAGCATCGTGAAGTACTCTCTGCGCTGTATGACTCGATCATTATTTACCTCCCACGCGAATCCTGAGTGGGAAGCACAGCACAGAGCAAGCGACTTCACTGTGAGTGCCAAATATTCGCATGGATCGTGGAGGGGAGCACACAGATTAGATGGCATATTGGGACAGAAACGAGACTGTGCCGATGTGGTGAGCTGGGAAACTCCCGTACTTGGAGAAAACAAAGTTCAGGCCTCCAGTTTGCACCTGTGGAGAAGCAGGAAACGAAACTCCAGACAATCCTCTGTCCTTATTAAAATCCAATTACAGTAATAGCCCAGCCTTAAACCTGGGCATTATGAATATAGTGTAAATGTTTAAGCACTCCGTCGCATGCGTTTGTTGAGTTCCATGTCATGCATTTGATGGCCGGTAGCTCAGATACAGCTGGCTTCCTGGGGTTTATTTGGTAAAGGATTTGAAAAAATATTTTGCTGAACGTATTATGTAGGATCGATATATATTTTCTTTCTCCCTCAAGGAAAGACAAAGTGTCCATTTTGCTAACTCTTTGAGTTAGGCCAAATTGGACAAGAGAATTGATTCAATGAATATTCATATGGTATCTGCTGGGTTCATATAACTTTGCCGTGAGCTCTATAAACATGAGTCTCCCTGCGAGAGCTGGGGAGAGAAAGGGGCTTGATCTACTTGCTAATGCAGGCGCAGGGCTTCCGAGCTGAGGGCTGTCCCGCCTCTGGTCTGGGGGGCCTAGAGAGAAGAGCGACTAGGGCGCTGTTGGGGTGGAGATGAATTGGACAACAGCCTGCTTCATCTCGGCTGGCAAGTTTCTAAATACTCAGAAGGCTGTGAGTGTAAACCCAGGGAGGTGCAGCCTCTCAGGCTGGACGTGAGACAGTCACAGAAGGATTCAAATGGTTCCGCTTACAGCCCCTGCCTCTGCTGGTTTCCCTACAGTCAGCCCATTTGGAGAGGTGAGAGTACTTTGCTTTCCTGAGTTGGCAACGTGTTGTGTGCGTCTTTCGGCCAAATGTATTTCTTGAGTCAGATGCAACAACTAAAAATAAATACAGACACACGCACACAGCAACACTTACAAATATATACATTTTCTCCAAAGGTAATTTTTCTAAAAGCCACAATAGCTTTTGGTACTACATCTAATTAGGAGCTTGTAGAAGAACGCAGAGCCAGCTCGATGGTAATAACCATCTTCAGATAACGTGCTGTTAAATTGGCTCCCTCAACATCAGTTCTGTAAGTAGATCTGGTTTATTTTTACTTCTCATTTGAAGCCAGGACTCCAAATGGAGAGAGGGTGCCTGGGAGGGGTGGGCAGCACAGCCCGGCCCAGCCGTGGCCATGGCCAGCACAGAGGTGCCGGTGCAGGCGTCCAGCAAGGCTGCTTCTCAGGGTCTGGCCAGCATTTACGCTAAGAACAGACAGTAGCACGGGAAAAATGGCGCATTCTGCCGAAGCCCTGGTTGGACTCCGCACGCTGTGGAGGTCCTCATAGTCAAGAAGGTCTGAGGAACTCCCAGTCAAAGAGACAGGAAAGGAGACAGGAAGATCAGTGTGGGGGTGAGGGGACATGGACAGAGAAAGGACAGGAGGGAAGACTACGGTTATTCTAACCAGGTGTAGAGCGGGCGCCGTGGACCACCACTCATTTTCTCACCGTGGCAACTGTTGCATGCCCGGGTCAGACCCTGACAGCAGGGAAACCCCATGCAGGGCGTATGCCACCCCTTCCGACTCTGGCTACAGCTTTTCTGTAACTTGAACATTATTCTAAACTAACAGGCTCATTCAGGAAACTTAAACAAGATCACTTAACACGCCCATGATCCTGCCTCGGGGACCGCAGTATGGTGCGCTATGCCGTCTGCACGTGCTGTCGGGCAGGGATGGCGTCCCAGGGTCACCGGTGGGTACCTGCTCTCTCCTCTGGTAGTGACAACGACAGCCTCAGTGTTCTTGGTCCATCAGCCAATGCTAGCCCAGTCAGTGCCACCTGAGAACACCGCATCCCGTGAGGCTGCAAAGCAGAGAATGGGTCCTGGGAGACCCCAGGTTGCCAGTGTTCTCTGCTCTGGGGAATCTTAGTGTTGGCTTCCTGGAGAAGCCACCTCACCATGCTAGAAGCTGAGCCACAGGAGATAGTGCTACCAGGCCCCACGCTGGCCTGTGCCAAGCTATGACTGCGTGGGTGACCATGCAGCCCACTTCCCCGAGTGCAGGGTGACCTCAGGGGGATCGACAAGGAGGCCACAGCCTGGGCCTCAGGTTCTGGGGTTCCCACTCATGGCAAAGAGCAGAGGAGCCCCATCACCAGCAGAGGCCAGCAGGGGTGCACTTCACAGTGCGGAGAGCAGGGGGCATGGTCCACGCTGGCAGCCTGGATTCCTCTGAGTGCATCTGTCAGTCACCCTTGGCTGCCACCCAAATCCCAGGATACGTGGGCTGCCCCAAAGCAATGCTGACTGACCGCCAGAAGCCCAGAAGGCCAGCAGGGCTCTCACCTTGGTTGACACTCAGCTCAGAGATGGGGGAGAGCTGGATTCCACCCTGCTTGCCCCACCTCCTCTGCTGCCCCACCTTCTGTGTGAATGTCCCCAGGTGCCACCCCCATGCACTGGCCACCCATACCAGGTGCCAGGGTGACTCCCTGGCAGGCTCCAGCTCATGGACGAGTCCCGTCTGTGTCTAAGTAGGGCCTGCATGCCTTTTCCAGCTCTCAGAACGCCATCGCTCACTGCCCCACTACACCTCCCCAAGGGGCTGCCTCCCTGTGAACAGCAGTGTGGGCTATGGCCGCGCTCCCAGTGCTGTCCAGGGAGTGAGGGGCTGGAATTTGGGAATTCAGCAGCGCTCTGAGGGAGAAGACATCTAGGTGGGACAGAAGGAGGATGAGCCTGAACAAGAGGGACGGACATAAAAACACCTGGCCAACGGAAGAGCTGCAAGAGGAGGGGAAGGAAGGTGGAGGAGGCTGGGAGAGCTGTGGACCACATCCTGTGGCCTGAAGGCCAGGCAGGACAAGAAGTGGGAGGGCAGCGGCAGGGGAGAGGGCATAGGTGGGGGAGCACGGCTGAAAGGCCGGCATCCTGCAAACCGGGCCAGGCAGCTGAGCACAACCCCAGCCGCCGGAGTCCGGGGCAAGGCGCAGATCCCTGCAGATGCGATGAGGAGGCGCAGCTGGTGCCTCGGGCCGGCGGCGAGCAGAGGGCCACATTTAACAGTAAAAGGAAGAGGCAGAAAGAGGCAGGAACTTCCCATGTGGTAAATTCTCATTAGATTCCATTGTAAACTTTGCTGATGGCTGGGTTAACATCATTTGGAACTCATTGTAAATATCAGCTGCGTCTACATTCAGCACTTGAGGTTTTCCTATGGAAGCCTGGATGGTTTTGCCTGTGTTTCTTGGTGGAGTGTTATTCACTTAAAGCTGTTTGAAAATCTGATCAGAAAGATCTTCAACCCAGAAATTTAGTGATTTGAAACACAGTAGCCTCGTACACTCAGGGCGTGTCTTTTGAAGGACGCCCTGGGAAAACCACTGGAGCAACTGCACACAGGCCGCGGTACGAAGGAAGAGTTTGGATTTGTCACAGGGGATTGAGATTTAACACCCGTGACCTTCCTGTCGCAGGAGAGTGGGCAGCAGCAGTGTCTGGGACGGGGGTTGCGGGAGCTCTGAGACCCCCTGGAAGGGCACATGTGTTACCTGTGTCCTGGGGCTTCCTGTAAAGGAATTGCATTCGGCACAAAATGCCGAGCGGCTCCCAGGGCGCCGGGCGCTGGCTGCGGATTCTGAGCCAGATGGCTCTTGTTATTGGAACAGCTGTGGCGGGGTTGCTTGGGGTAATACCTGAGTGGCGGGTGGTGGCGGGTGTGCCCTAGGGCAAGTGGCCTCAGGGAGTGGACCTGAAGGCAGGGGAGAGGCAGGTCCTCCGCACCAGCGGGCCAGCAAGCCCCGGCCCTCGGGACTGTCACCACCTCTGCTGGGATGACGCAGACACATACCACCAGCACCCAAAGTCACCCTTGGGGTTCCTGGCCCAGAAGACGTCCTCAATCTTCCTCGACCCCCACCCCCAAGATCCTCTAATTCTATGGTTTGTGTGTCTCTGGTGTGTTTCTCTGAAACAGAAAACTCATTTAGGAAAACTTCCAGTGCAGCAGATGCCTGACGGGAGGCTGCAGGCTGAGAGACACCCCTCCTTCCTGCTGCCAGAAAGACTCCCCGGGCCGCACTCTGCCCTTTGCAGCCGTCCTTTAAGACCATGTGTGGTGGGTCAGCGAGATAGCTCAGCAGACTAAGCGCCTGCTTAGGCAAGCACAGGGACCGGGGTTCAGTCTCCGGCACCACGTGCTGCCACAGCCCTGCCCCCAGGTGCGCTGAACCTGCCACCGAGTGCAGAGTCCAGGAGTGGTGGGTGTGCCTGTAATCCCAGCGCTGGGGAGGCTGAAAGAAGGATCACCATGAGTCCAAGCTGCATACTGAGACCTTGTACCAAATACATTATTTTTTTTTTAAAAAGACCGTGTGTAGCTTTATAGAAACAATCTCAGAAATCATGAAATATAGTTAGGCATAAGGCAACTTGGTGGCTGTTTTATAGGCGGAGAAAGAAAGGCAGGAGAGGAGGATTTTAGTGGCTGGCTGGCGGAAGAGAGCCGCAGAGGCTTCCTCAGAAACACAGCTGGCCGCCGAGGGGCTGCAGTGTCCTGGCTGCGCGCCATCCTCAGCATTGATTCCCTGCCCTGGAGCCACAAAGTCAATAAATTGTGAAGCTCATCTTTTCATAGGTACTGATAGAATGAATACCTGGAAAAGCCCTGCGTCCCTGAGAAGATGCCTGCAGAGCACACATTGTCTCCATTGGCCCCCGAGTGCCGGGACGCTCGCCTGCGGGTTCTGAAATCTCACGGCGAGCCACGGCCACCTTCATCTCGCTGGTTTATTCTCATTTCTTCCTGTTGCAAATCAAGGCCACTGGGTCTCCCTGGAGGCGGGCGAGGCTGGGGCTCTCAGTGAAGATCAGCGCGATGCTGACACAGGAGGAGGGCCCTGTCCCGCTCCAGGAAGGGGCTGTGGGCGCCCCACCATACCTGCGCTCCGGAGACGTGACCCCAAGAGTCCCCGTGGGCAGGCTCATGGGCGTCCTCCAGGGCAGGGCCAGATGAGGCCTGGGCATCGTCTACACTACCGTAGCTCCTCTGAGGTGCCCATTTCCAAATCTCATGGCACCTCGTCCTGGGTAAGGCCTGGGAGATCAGGGACCATAATGGCCAAGTGTATTAAAACATCCCATCCCGCACATCGTGACCCAGTTCTTGAGGAAGGGAGTAGGAAAGAGCAGCGTGGCTCATCAGAGGGAGTGGGGCTGGGTGGGGGAGCGGGTGGGGCAGTCACTTCAAAACGCTTCCCTAGCAGCTTCTGAAGAATCACTAAGTGGCTGGAGCAGCCGTTGCGGACACTGCCGTGTGGCCAAGGGCTAATGGGTGCCTGGGCAGTGAGCTGCCGCGGTGGGCTGCCGGGGTCTGAGCTCCTGCCCCCATGGACAAACCCACCTTTCCTCCTCTCAGAAGCTCCACTATGGAGTTTAGATTCCTGAAAGAGGATTCCTGGTGTTCCTGGGGCTGCAGACTTGGGTAGATTGAGGCCTTCTTAGTTGGGTGTTTTCTCTTGGCAGATTATAAACCCTGACCATTAAAATCTGAATTACCTTTACTAGTGGGACCAAAATGGCCATTGAGTTTTTATTCATTTCCATTTTGGAAGGACACAGACCCTCCCTTCTAAAGCCCACAGTGGAAGCCACACCATCCACTAACTCGGCGCCCTCGGGAACCTGGGAACACTAGTCCACATGCTGCACCCGCACGGCACAGCCCGGGCCCCTGGAGCTGGGCCCCAGCTCGGGCTCTTCCTGCGAATGCCACGAGGCACAGTGCGGCCTCCCTTCTGACGCCCCGCCCCTCAGCAGTGCAGGCCTGTGGAGGACGGTGCTGTTCAGCACCATCCTGTGTCCTACCTGTTTCTGCCCCACACCATCCCTGCAACCCACACGCTCAACACCCTCCTCCTTGGAGGCGGAGGGCGAACACTGAGGGGTGCAGGGGAGCCCTGCTGCCCATGGCCAACTCGTTCTGAGCGCACACTGACACAGCGTGGCAGAGGGCGGACACTGCCAGGAGCTGGGTCCTCCTCCCTCTTTGGTAAGCATGGACTTGAGCATGGCTCTGGCAAGTTGAAGGCCACTCTGCAGGAAAATTCCAGGAACAGACATCTGGGAGGCCCGGGCCTGGGTTCTGTGCCCGGCACCCCTGGCTCCAGCGTGGGCGCTGCCACTCCCCGGCAGTCACTGGGAGGGCAGAGGACTTCACACCCTCACCAGGCAAGGCAGCATGACTGCATCCAACCTCGAGCTGCTGCGCCTGCTGCAGAGCCCCTCCCTGCTGTCCCCAGCCGCCCGCCCGTCTTCTATGCATCTCTGTGGCAGTGCCGTCTCCATCCGCTCCCCGATCACACACCGGCCCCCTCAGCCCCGCCCACCCAGCACTGCCCCTGCCACCACCCTGCCACAGGTGTCTTGCCCCAGGGCTGCAGTGAAGCCACCAGCACACCCTAAGTCTAGCAGGAGCAGCCCTGGGGTCCCCTCCGCCTCCTCCCCCACTGCCAGTGACCTTGCTCTGTGTGCAGAGATGAGAGCTCTGGGCCAGTGCGTGCGTCGTGGCCTCCTCCTGGTACCACGTGGGCTCAGTGTCCATGTCTTGGAGTCATAACCAGGTGCTGTGAGGGTTTCCATTTCATAGACCTGGAAACTGAGGCGGCAAGACTCAGTGGCACTCCTGTCTTGGGCAGGCAGACAGCAGGCCTCGCACTCGCTCCTGTTCCTTCTGCAGCCCCATCCCCAAGCCTGCGACCCTGGGTCGTGGCTCCTCAGAAAACAATTTACAAGTTCATTGGCAAAAAGCTCAGCAGCTGAGCTATTTTGCAGCAAAATACCAGACTGTGGAGAGCCTGGACTGATGGTAATGGCACAGGGTGCAGCGCCAGCCTGGGATGAAATGTCAAACCAGGGCCTTGCTCCGGGCGAGCCACTAAAAATAGCAGGTGGCACTGTGCCCAGCTCAGAGCGGGCTCTGCTCAGCTCCACAGCAGTGCAGGAAACCTGAGTCCCGTTGCACAGCGCCTCCTGCTCGGTGGTGTCACCCTCACCGGGCACCTCGCCCTGGCAAGAGCACAGGCTACAACCTCCTGCTTTTGTAACATGGGATTTGGGGCGTTATCGAGTAAAGCATCTGCTGAACGATGCGCAGCTGGTAGGAGCACTCTGGTCCGTGCTTGTCTGTGGGAGGCGTCAGGGTCAGATCACACGCCATCTGCCCCCGGAAGCCCCGGGCCCTGTGGCTACCTTTCCCTCCCAGGGGAGCCAGACTGCCAGGTTTAACCTTCTGGATTAGCTCTGCCTGGCTTGGAACGGCTTCTTCCATGTCTGGCTTCTTTAGCCCCACATGAAGGTCAGCGCCTGGGCGTTGTGTGTTTCTCTGTCCCCTGGTAGTGGCGACCACTGCCACCTGCTGCTGCCTGCTGCTGAGCCTTGGGCACGTCCAGCAGTCAGTCATGGGCCCGCATGTGCCAGGCATAGGTGGCTACGGGCTCGCCCACTTAATGCCCACGAGCATGAGGCTCTGCCTGACCTTGGGGTGTAAGGAGGACACTGTAAGGGCCAGCCACGGGCCTGTGCTGGGCCAGGGCTGTGTGACCGACTGGCTGTGCTCTGGCTCTGGCTCTGGCAGCTGCTGGTCCTCAGATGCTCACCTTGTGGTCCTCACCCCCTGCCCCCATAATGTGTTCAGGGCACAGCATTCCTCCACCCAGTCAGCGAGGGGCCTTGTGCCTGCGCCCTGGGGTCTGCCCCATGCAGCCCGCAGCCCCCACCTGCCCTCCCCAGAGGCACTCAGCTGTGTGGCTGGGCAGCTGTGTGCTCCGCCTGGGAGAGGTGTGCTGGTTGGCCCAGCTTACCTGACCCCTTCTCGGGTGCCTTTACGTTTTCTTCAAGCAGAAACCACTGTGCAGGTTCTCAAAACCTTTCAAGAAATCATGATTGTTCCTGCAGCATCCGCAGTTTCTTCCCTCTGGCTATCGAGCCGGCGCTGCTGCGACTGTCCCTGCCCCGTCCTGCTGGGCCCCTCCGGCGGGAGCTGTGCTGCCCGCTGCCTGCTGCCCTCCACAGTGAGGACCTCGTTCCACCCATCTCTGTCTCGGTGTGCTGAGTGGGCATGGCAGTGACCAAAGGGCAGCAGGAGCCGGGGTAGCAGCCGTTGTAGCCAAGGCGCCAGCCACAGTAGGACCCTGCTGTGTGCAGGAGGGGACACGGCCTCCAGTCAGAACCCACAACTGGGCCCAAGCACCAGGTCCACCCCTGGATATATGTGACCTCGAGCAAGTGCCAAGCCTCTCTGTGCCTTCTTGAAAAGCGGTCGTCCCAGCGCCCTCCTCAGGCAGCACTAGCGTATGTGATGAGCTCTCAGCTGGGGTCAGCATGGGCACAGCACAGTGAGGGGACGTGGTAGGGCGGCCGGGCCCTTCCTGGCTCAGCCTGGGGCCCTCCAGGCAGTCCCAAGGAGGCCAAATTGACCTTGCCCCCTTCATGTCAGGCATGGAGCTGCCACACAGAAGGCGCCAGGGCTCCCCAGACCCCAAAGGCCTAAGCACCCACATACTCCCGGGAGACATCCTTAGCCCAAGGGAGCTGCCAGCCCTGCTGGGGTAGTAGGGATGTCGCCATCAGACTTGACAGGAAACGGGGTGGCTGATATTAGCTGGATGGGAACACTCCAGAAGTGGCCTGGAAGGGCAGGAGGAGCGAGGCGGCAGGACTCCAGGAGGCTCTGGCTGCCGAGGGGCCTGCATTTGTCAAGAGTTCGCCGAGCCCCCCAGAGCCTGGTCTGTGCCGATCTGGACAGAGCTCTGCAGACCCCAGTGCTCCCACGACCGGCCCCGCCGGAAAGCCTGCTGCCTTCACCCTCCTCGGCTGGGCTCGGAGCACGCTGGCGCCAGCGGGGGCCCTGGCCCCTCGTGCCCGCACGGCAGCCTGAGGACGAGCCCGGCCCTGGCAGCCACCTCTGCTCCCCGTGCCCCACATGTAAGCACACAGCAGCCTCCACAACAAGGACACGGAGCCACGGCAGAGCGAGGGGTCTCTCCGGTCCTGCCGCCTCCTGCCGAAGCTGAGCACAGGTCCTGCTGGCGCTGATGCAGCCTCAGGCCATCGGTTTCTGTCCATTTCTGAAGGGACAGTTAGATACTTCCTCAGTAGCAAGTTATCTGCTGTCAGGAGCCCAGGAAAGGGAGCTGGGGGTGTCTGACACTCGTGCTCCATGGTGACGTGGGCCTCTGCCCACTGTGACAGGCAGGAAAGGCCAGGGGGCGCCAGACCCTCCCCGAAGCCCCGCCCTCCGAAGTGGTGGCCTCGCCTTCCCTGGACTCTGCAGATGCAGAGGGCCCAGCGTGCCGTTTCTGACACTGAGTGTCGCATTCATTAAAGTTTAATTTGATCTTTTTAATATCACATTAAAACGATCCCATCTTGGAATGGAATGGTTATAGTTAGCATAAATCTGCCATACACACCGTGACTTCATTTATATTAGCTTTTATTTAACTTAGTAAAAGGTAATTTGTTTTTATTAATTGATTCATTTTCCCCCTTCAGTCAGGAGAGCTTTGGAGGCGGGCGACACGTGGGTGGCACTGCCCGCCCCTGCTGTGGGCA
>NDGN011243306.1:0-10549 GCA_002564285.1 Tympanoctomys barrerae | reverse complement strand
AATTTGATTTGAAACTGTCTCATTGCTATTTGTTTATCAATAAAATTATGGGGAAAAAATTAACAGCAGAATAACTATTAAGAAGACTATATAAGCCAGGGAGATGGCTCAGTAGGATAAGCCCTTTCCCCATTTCTGTTCCTAGTGATATTTATTCTTTCTTGGACCCTAGTCAGAAACACAAAGCATCTCCATTCTTCCCCCTCCTGCACATCCAAATCTCATTAAGTTCATCAACCTTCCCTTTGCAGTAAATCTTGCCCAATGCCTGTCTTTAATTGTCACAATTGGAATTCAGATTCAACCTCATCACCTCCTGCAGCCTTTGCAGCAACCCTACTGCTCCTTCCCCACCTGGATCTCTGGACCTGGATCTCTCCAACCTTCCATGACAAAGGCCGCTTTCCAAGCAAAGCCTCCCCTCAGGGCGTCGTTCCCAGGCTCCTGTGTCCCCAAGGGCCTCTCAACTTCCCCCATGAGCACTTTCAAGACCATGGGTTCCTCTTTCTTACTGCCTCTACACCTGCACACCTACATCCAAACTGCTATTGTTTTACAACGCAACCCGATAATGTCTATTTTTCTTTTAAATATTACCTCTCAGTCAAAGGCACAAAAAATATAGGAAAAAATGAAGCTACCTATCTAGGGCTTGGAATGACACTGAGTCAACCGGGAAATTGCTGGGGATTTACTTACAAGATATTCTTCTAGGCACTGTGGAAGATAAGATTTGCATCCCTGGATTACGGTGCATCTCTTCAGAACCACCATACATAGCATCTTATAGAAAATGCATCACAACTTCCAATCAATCTAAGTTACAAAACCCTTCAGGGGGGAAAAATCATATTTTTTTCCTGGAGCAGCCTGTGTCATAAAATAAGCATATCTGAAAAGATGAAAAAACACATAAAAATCTGATTTTTTCTTTCTTTTTCATTTACTACTTTTAATGGAGGGGTTTAACAATGTTTCCTTCAATAAACAGTAAGCTCTCTCTAAAATAGGGGAGCCATCTAAGGGGAGTCAACTAACTTCATTATAGTGTAAATAATCTTTGATCTTTATCATCACCTGTATGTCTAAGATTTTTAAAAGCGAATTCTTATCGCAAATGTTTGCAAATTTTGCCTTTAGGAAGCAGGTTAAATAAGATAAATTTTCCTTCTAAGATTCTTTAGTTGAAGGAGGTGGTCAGTCAATCCCTGGAGAATTTAAGAATCTGAAAGATGAACTATACCTCCATGGCTCTTCAAATAATTCTGAGAATGGTAGCAGGGAAACACTATCTCTGCAAAAAGCATTTTGATGTAAAATCCACAAGAGATCTGGGGCACTTTGATTTACCTTAACACCACTAATGAAGAACTCTTCCTTATTTGATTAAAAAAAAAAAACTGTCCTGTCATAGACTTTCTCAGAAGAAAAATATTTTAAATCCATCTAGCCAAATATAATGCAACCATGTATCTTTTGTACCAGTTTATGCTGAATAGGACTAAAAACAAATGAAACATTTTTTTCCTCCAATGTACAAATGAAAGATTATAAAATCTTGGGAAACAGATCAACCCTGCTTCCTCTCTGTATAAAGAATGAGTGATAAATTTAAACTATAAAAATGGTGGCAGTGAGGGGAAGGTATTCACAGTAACACAAAGTAACATAGTTCCACAGCTCTAGGGTAAAGTTTCTAAGTATTGGGGGGGGGTAGCTTTCCATCTCTGTAATATCTGAGATAATCCACTTACAAATAGAAAAACCTTATTTAGGCTCACAGTTTTGCCAGTTTCAGCCCATGGGAAGACCCACTTCTGAATTGTGCCGAAGGGAGATAATACATTAGGACAGGGACATGCAGCAAAACAGAACCACCACTTCATAGGCTAGGAAGTGAAAGGCAAAGAAGACAGAACAGGGTCACACTCCATAGGCCCCTCTGAGGGCCTGGCCTCTGCGGGTACAGACTGTTCAATGTCAGCTCTGGAGTTTTCAGAGTCAACTCGACCCTCCCACCAGTGCCCATCTCTTGAAGGTTCTACCATCTCACATCACTGCCATGCTGGGTTCTAATCCTTCAACGCCTGGGCTTTGGAGGGACACATACAATTTGCATTCTAATGAGGGTTGGCTTTCCTCTATATTCTGCTATCCTGAGTAATAGTTCAACAAAATGAGAAGAGAAATTTACCCCAGTCACAATACATAACTATCTTTCATAGAAGATAGGTGTGTTCAGGTGTTCTATATTCTTCATTGTGTTCAGGGGTGATTAAATCATGCTCATCTTCAATAGGCTCTTCAAAAGTATCCAGACAAAATTATTTAAACTGTCCTCATAAGGGTATAATACACACAACCTAAAGGTTAGTAAGAATGATGGGTAGCATTAATAAGTACAAGTGTTGAAATAAAGCTTCAAGGCTACAAGTAAACAAATGGCTAATCATGATTTCATTCCTTTATATTTTCAGATAATAGTCCCATTGTATGGCTATACCACATTTTTTGTCCATTCATCAGCTGATGGATGTTCAGATTCTTTACAGTTTTTGTCATTAACAATGTTACTAGAACACTAGTGATCAAGTTGATATACAGATGTGGGTTTTTATCTGTAGGAAGAGTAAAACTATACTGGTTGATATGCTAACTTAGTTTAAGAACTATCAGACTTTTCTATAAAGGCTATACCATTCCTCCACAGAAGCAGTGTACGAGGATTTCAAAATCTCCAAATCACTAACAATTTTTCCATATCTGTCTTTTCAGTGATAGCATCTTGAAAAAGCGTGATGAGGTATCTAGCTGTAGCTTTGGTTTCTGGTTCCCTGTTGGCTGACAAGATGCTAAGCATCTGAATGTTAGCTCTGGATATTTCAAACACGTCCTTTATCTGATCAAGGAAATCCTTTTCACTACTTGGTTGGCCAGTACTTTTGTCACGAGGAGGTGTTGTATTTTATCAAATTCTTTTTTTTTTTTTTTTGAGTTTGGAAATGATCACTTTTTAAATATCAGTTATTTCTGTTGGTAAATGATCTTTCATATTTCTGAAATTTATAGAATCCTAAAGTTGTGTGATGCCTCACACATACATATTTGGGGAAAGAGGATTACCAGGGATTGAACCCAGGGTATATGTGCTCTTCACTACATGCCCAGCCCTATTCCACATTTGTATAATGAAGTTCAAAATTATTAACTATAAACTCTATGAACAAGAATTATGGGAGGCCATCATACTGGACTGATCTTCTGCACTAGGCCTCGACAGACAAAAACCAATGTAGAGTCACTCATACAAAATGCCATAGGATTCACCCAAAACTTTAAAAAAGCGGACTACTCCAAAACAAACTAATTTTTCTTGAAAACAGAAGATTCCAGTCTATGGATTCAGGGTAACAAGAGAGTCGCCTCTACTTTAACCCTTACAAAAGCAGTAACCTGAACAAACCTGATGTTATCCAATCACCATTCCCCCACTGCTCCCTTGGTCCCACCTTAGAAGCCTATCGTTTGTTTTGCTCTTGCCCAAGGAGAGCTCTAATTTTATTCTATAGAACAGTTGCTGCTCTGATTCATGAATCAGAATAAAAGTTCATAAACTTAGAAGTAAATTTGCTGCCTATAACACAAATTGTGCCAACGCATCTCAGTTATGTATTTATTTTGAAGAGCGTTTATTATGAAACCTACTAGAACTTTCTGAATGGCAAAAATTTTGCTGCTGCTGCTGTTACTGTTGTTGTTCTAGTCTACTAGTCTACTTTTGCAAACTACTTCTTGCCAGCTTCTATTCAGAACAGCAATTCAGACACACACTAAAGGTCTAGAGAATACCAAAACCCAAATTAAATACAATTTCCATAAAGATGCCTATAAGAGGAAGCAATTCAAATAAAATAGAAATGGCACCATCCAGGGATCCGTGTTCAACTTTCAAATAACCAAATCTGTTCAACATTAAAGTGGGTAATAACAAGCAGATTCACGGATAACTAAATAGACCTCAGCCAAGTGGCTTTTGGCAAAACCTGTGTGCAGCCTTTTGACCCCAGTTATCTACTTTCTAGTGCTTACAAAATCCTTAGAAATAATGGATAGATAGCCATGTCTTTATGATTACACACAGTCATTTTGTTAAAATATTCGTATACAGATAATAGCACATTTGTGCCCTTATAAAAACTTGAATCTAGGGACCAGGGAGATAGCTCAGTGGCATAAGCGCCCTCCCGGAAAAGTACAAGGTCCTGAGTTCAATCCTTGGTACTGAAAAAAAAAAAAACCTGAATCTAATTGGAAAGGCCATATTCTATGCAAAATGCTCTAAATGATGTCAACAATGGGTAAAGTATATTGAAACAGTTTTAGTAAGAGACCTGCACTATAAGCAATACACACGCAAGCTTGAGGAAATTGTACCAATATGGCTTCTGTAGGCTAGAATAGCTAGAAGTAGCAAACCAGGACAAGGATTTATGAGGTGTGTTTACCAGGAGGAGAAACACGTTAGAAGTAGCTCGCCTTCTGAGATCTTATTAAAAGAAAGCCTCAGTAACTTGAGGCATTTTCTGCTGTTTGTTTTCAATGTTTGCATCCAACCAGTGAGTCTTAAATCACAATGTAGTGAGAAGGATACCATTATTATTATGATAATTTCAAACACATCATTTAAAATCAATTTGGGGAACAAATTATACCTGCAATGCATAACTAAATCTTATAGCATCTTAAAAATACTTCTACATAACTTATTCACTTTTGCATTCTTCATGTTGCCACTGTCACCGCAACACTAGCTCCTTAGACTCAGAAATTTGGGGCCATGTTTGATTCTTCTCCTAAGATTTCTAATACTGCATATATTGCCAGAATTTTCTTCTCCTTTGGGATGGATAACAAGAAGAAAAATGCTTGCAAAATTATAGAGGTCTACAAAAACGTATAGATTGCACCCTAGAAAGATGAGTCACTTTGCTGTTCACCCCAACATTTGGAATCCTTCCACCCGGGACCACACCACATAACATGTAGTGAGTGGCCAAAAGAGACTCTTCTTCCACCAAACACTGCACTAATTCTCCAGCATTCAGCTTTTCCACTTGAATGGAATAAAAACCCTTTTGAGAACAACAATTACAATCCCCCATTTTTTTTCCCTCAGGCTACTATTGGACTTCTTAGTTCGTGCACAATGCAAATAAGGCAAGCTTCCTTTCACAGCGTGATTAATATGCAAAGACAGGCTGCTTTTTTAGGAGGCTGTGAAGAACCACCAACAAGCTTTCCTAAACCCAGAGGTTTCCACAATTATTTCCACTGTTTATTTTTAAACAGTAGATTATACAATAACACCAACGCTTCAGCTCTAATTTGCCAATATTTTGTAAACACTGATAGTCTAGATTTTTAAACCTTTTGTATCATCTCTAAATCTACAGTCAACTGTTGATTCCAATATATCAACTTTTTCCAAAATCTAGAAACTCAGTTTATGGAACAATAGCAATACATTCTTTTAAAGAAATTGCACTTTGTTTTTAAGTAGTAAATGCTCTGTTTGGCTTAAACTTTTGGAAAATTTGGGATTCTTTTGTTATTTATTATAAACTCCAAGATAAGTCTAGAAAGTTGTATTTTAATAGCAACCCATCTAACATATATGTACTTTTACAAAACTAATGATTTTAACTGCAATGTCTATTTTAACAGAAAATTGAAAGCTTGTTCAATAAATAAAGCAATGCTACAAGAAAAGATCCTTCATACAACAGATTGCCTAACTGCACATTTAAAGATCATTTCTAATTGCATTTAATTTTATTCTTGAGGATGTCTACCAAAGCTTTGAAAGAAATGTAAACTTATCACAAAATCTAACTTATATGTTCTTAAAATCTATATAGATGTGCTTTTAAGATACAAGATATGAATGAGAATTACTTCAAATTGGATATATATATATATATATATATACATATACATATATACATACATATATATAATTTTTTAAATTGGTACAGGGACTTGCTATACAGTTGGAACCTGTAGTGATTCTACTGTCTCAGCCTCCCCAGAGCTGGAATTACAGGCATGTGCCACCAGACTTGGTTTTGGTGGCCGACATAGCCTGCCTGGGGTTTCAGGCCAGCACAGCATGTGATACTGGGGGTCAAACTCAGATCCTTACGCTTGCCAGGCAGGTGCTTAGACCACCAAGCTATCCACCCAGCCCTCAAAATATTTTTGGACATATGTTGAGCAGTACCAATTTTTTGTTGTTGTTGTTGATGCCCATATGCCCAATTATGACCTATATGAACCCATCTTTTTCCAATAGTCCCAAATTTCAGGAGATGTGACTCGTATCAGCCAATAACATCTGCATACCATTAGGACTGTTCTAGGATCGGTATTAGCAGCATTTCAGGGAATGATGCAAGACATTTCTCCTGGGAAGTTCTAGGGACCAAGTAGTGTAAGGCACTTCAATGCTTGTGTTCTCCAGGCAGTGGCAGATACACAGTCTACACTACTAAATGCATTGCACATTTAAACTCTTTATCCTTTGTGTTTTTCATTTCTAAATGTCTTTAAAAGGACCAATTTATTTGTTAGCTTATAAAACATGAAAAAGATGAAAGTAAAAACTAAATTAACAGCGAAGTCATTTTGAACCTCATGTTAAAATTTTAAAAGCAAGTAATTATAAACCTACTGATCACAAATGTGTAGTGTTTAGAAATGCATACATAAATTGTAAAAATAATTACACATATGTATAATTTCTAATTTCTAAAAAAATCTCCAACTACACTAGTGTTATTGTTAAATAAAATATTTTAACTGCTTCAGGTTTGTTTTATTGCACAGGATAGCAAAAACGTTGCTCAATGTAATGTACTGATTTACCTACCAGTGACTTTGAGAGGACCTACTCTATCGCTAGAAAAATCAAATAATAGGTGAATTTTCAGCTAACTATTCCTAATCACTTAAGTCAAACACTATGTAGAGTGTCTGTCTCCTAAAAAGCAAGGCTTACAATCTAACTGCGATATGAAGAAGCACAAACAATAAAATCATTCTTCTTATGAGGAAGCAAATGAACTTAAGCTTCACGTCCAGTTATCTTAATGGAGTCTGACGGGTAATTTAAATTCTGATTCCAAAGCCAATTTGGCTCAAAATGACCTCAGACTGTAATCTAGTGTAGTTAACCAAGTTACTTTCAGTCGCTTCTCTGCAAAGAATAGCGCATAATGTCTCTTTTCTGGGCTTCATTATGACAGCTGATTTTCTTGGATGAAAAATTTAAATTTTAAACATGTCATGAGTAAATGTAAGCAGCGTACACAAAAGGAAAAAGCTGCAAAAATAAGTAACTCTTAGTTTTATTTTCAAGGTTGCCTTGGGTGTCACTGCACAGGAGTAAATATTACAAACGTAATCAAAACCAGTTTAGAATGTGGTCAGGAATTGTTCACAAGGCCCCTGAGCATATTCACCTCCTATTCTTTGAATCAACTACATGGAACACAAGCCTTAGGTCTTAAATGCTGGATTAAGTGAATGCTTCTAGTATGTTCCACTGCTCAACAAGTGCAAAACATGGCCATTTGCAAAAGTATTCAAAAAACTGCTCTTTGGATTCAGTGTCACTGACACACCCATGTCTTTAAATTCAAGAAACATGGCACCTATGGCCACCCTAGAATATTTTCCAAGCTCTAAGTTCAGAAAAGATTCTTCAAAAATCATTATCTAACCTTAATTGTTGGATGTGTCAAAGCCAGATGTGGCCTTCACAATCCTCTTTTTAGGTCTTTGCCTTTGATGGATCCCTAGAGCATTTAATTTTTCCTTTCAGGATTCTTCTTTAAATCTCAACAATTCTATAATAAAATATATGAGATAAAAGATTTCAAAGTCTGCTTTGTCTTGTAATAATACGAACCCTCAAAGAGACAGAACACTCACAGGTTTTTAGCCTACCCCAAATTGAAAGTCAACACTTGCTGTCTTACCACTAACTTCAACTCCACAGTTACACACACACACACACACACACACACACACACACGAACGTTCATATACACAAACTTAAGCTACCACAGGGCAATTTATATATATCTATCCTCCTATCATCCTTCACTCAAACAGAAGATTGGATTTACTTTAAACTGGAGAGGTTGAGCCCTAAAGAACAACAGTCACCCCTGAAGCCAGAGGCTGCTTATTGAAAATAAGGGGAATAAATGAAACCCTACTATGGGTAATTTTTTTTCTCTCATTCAGAGAAAAATAGGAGTCAGGCTTATATTCACTGGGCCGCAAAATGTTGGTCTTTCTTAAACTGACAAAGAAAACGTAGGGACTAATGGTGATTCGCACACTCCCCACACAACAGCCCAGGTCTGGGCACAGTCACCCTCCAAAGCGAGGTCCACCCACGCAGAGCTTCCCATAGCTTCTAAACACCTCCCTCCTAAGTACTGATGGGCAGCCAAGAAGCATTAGCATTTGAGGCATGAAATCAAACAATCCAAAACATGAAAGGAGATACCGAAACATGAGGAACTCAAGGGGAACAAAAGACAACACAAGAAGTACACTTTCTAAAATTCTCAGCAATATAAAAGATAGCATAACCAGAAAGCAAGAAAAAAAAAAGCTACAAAAGAGACATTCACACAACCCCAAAGTGCGCTCAGAAAATTAAAAAAAGTTTTCAAAATAGAAAATTCAACAGAAAAATTGGAAAAGGGCTAAGAAAATGTCACAGAATGAAGAAAGGTATAAAGAAAAAAGAAATCAAATTATTATTCCAATTTCTGAATGAGAATTCCAGAAGGCTTAAGAGAAAGCAATATAGAAAATATGAAATAAATAATACATGAACCTTTCTCAGCAATGAAGAACATAGGTATCTAGACTAAAATGGTCCACTGAGAACCTTCCTCAGGTAATGAAAGCACATCACTGGGAAATCTCACAACACTGCAGACAAAGACAAGACCTTAAAACTGTCTAGCTGAGAAACAGACAAAAATGCCATGGACCTCGGAACTGCAACACTGAAAGCTACTAAACACAGCAGGGGCTGGAGAGATAGCTCGGCTGTCTAACCACCTGCCTGGCAAGCACAAAGACCTGGGTTCCATCCCCGGTACCCATGCATTACTCGTCCTGGAACCTCCCCCCATGCCATCACTGAGACCAGGTGTGGTGGCACACGCCTGTAATCCCAGCACTGGGGAGGCTGAGACAGGAGGATCACTATAGGTCCAAGCTGCATAGCGAGACCCTGTGCCAAATAAGTAAATAAAATCAAAAAAACAAAAAAGAAAATAAAACATAAAGCAACACTTTTTCAAAATTCTTAGGAAAAGTAATCTCCAATCTAGAGAACTATGTTAACAGGTAAATATAACATAACTAAGAAATCTAGAAAACCAACAATTTATATTGGAGAACAATAGTAAGGTCTGGGATATAAGTCCCCAGGCAGATATTGAATCATGGTTTGATATACTAAGAAGAGATTTGCACTGTCTTCCGTGAACTAGAAGCTCATTAATGAGAAGTATATGTATAAAAATAAAAGAAACTGACGCCATTACAGACTCCATGAAAGACAGAAAGTCACATAAGGAATAAAACCACAGAACTGGTTCAGCTGTGAAAAAAAATTAGTCAAAATAATGTAAACATTAAACATGTTTAATGAAAAGCGGCCCTACTAGGATCCCTGATGTAGAGGAGACATGAGTGACAGAGCAGGGTTCAAGGAGGCTAAGACTCCACAGGAGTCACAGTCAGGGGAGCTAACGGGACAAATAGCTAAAATGAGTAGAAAGCGATTGCTTCAGCACAGTGAAAATCAGGAGGTGGGAAAGGGAAGGAGGAGAAAGAGTTGAGAGGAGAGGATTTGTGTTTTTTCTTAAGGGTCTTAGTGAGAGTTTGAAGACTTTAGAAATTGCTTTGCTAAAATAATAAAAATTAATTCAATAAAGGCAGGAATGATAAGCAACTACCTCCAATTACTCATACTGTTAGGGTTTGTTGTTGTTGTTATTGTTGTTTAGTATAGGGTGTACAGGGTCTCACTACACAGATTGGACTCATAGTGATCTTCCTATGTTCAGCCTCCCAAGCATGAGGATTACAGATGCGTACCACCATGCCCAGTGTCAATTGCCATTTCAGCATGTCCCGGGGTGAGGCCGGTACAGCACAGAGGGGATCAAATCCCTGGCCCCTGCGTCTGCCTAAACAGGTGCTTTAATCTGCTGAGCTATCTGGCCAGCCCTGTTAGGGTTTTTAATCTTAAAATGTACTTACTATAATTTAGCACAAGGAAGAGAGAGACTGGCTGATCCAGTTTCCCTTAATGATAAATAAGTAGCTGTAGACTTCAAACTAAGCTGAGGGACAGTACAGTGCAAGTGTGACGTGTCACTGGTCCTAATTCCTTTTTTAATTTTTTTCATAATTTTATTGATAAACAAATAGCAATTAGACAGTTTCAAATCAA
>NDGN011243254.1:0-12659 GCA_002564285.1 Tympanoctomys barrerae | reverse complement strand
CTCCTGTTACACAGATTTAACAGTTAAATTACTTTGTTTCAGACCCATGTGTCTTTAAAGCTCTACTGACACCCTTAGCATGTCAACTTAGCATGTTTACATGTTTGGAGGCTAAATTCAGAAGGTCATAGAGAATCAGTTCCAGTCAAAATAGCCAATAAAATGTGAGTAGTAAATTTCACTGGAAAGAGATGAGAGGAATTATCCCCTCAGGTGCCTGGGAAGCAACTTTTCATCTAATAGAATAGAATTGCTTGACAGGTCAATGCCTAAATCCATTTTGAAAACATGAATGGTGGCAGAATAACTGGCTGAAATTCATGAGAACTGAATTCTGGAAATGGAGAGACTATTTACTCAGATGATTCAATATGAACACAGAAATTTGATTCTTCCGAGGAAGAAGCAAAGGTCTGCTGCTCAGAGAGGCAAAAATCTCTTCCAGTACTTGTTTAATAATTTTCCTGCTTGTGATTGTTAAATATTTCTTCCGATATTTTATAAAAGTTACACAACATTTTACAATGAGAAATTAAGAAACATTAATTTTGGTTGTGTTATGCTGTGATATTTGAATGGATAAGACAATTTCTTTTTGTGTTATTGGGATTTTCTGAACTTTTCCATGCGATTTAAACATTTCTATACCATCATATGCAAACTATAATGCAGAGTTTTCAGAGTATTCTTTAATAGTAAAATTGACATGTTTCTTACAAGAACAAGTCCTGTAAGCCAAGCATGCAACTTTTCTTGGAGGAGGGGATAAGCATCGCTGATTATTGTGCAGAACGCAGGAGAGATAACAGATGAAGGGAAGAATGATGAATTACCCTAGCTAAGCAATCAAGCGCCTCAGTTTTAATATGTTTCTGAGCCCCACTAGATCCCCCATTTGTTACCATCTCTGTAGGCTGTCAATCTCAAAGCATATAAATCATTACTTAATCTTGTTGCTTCTTATCACTTTCTAATAGATCAGCATGCATTTCACACTGAGCTAGACCAACATGATAGGAATAAGGAATTAAGGGAATTAACAATGATACGCTTTCTCATCTGGCACCTGCAATTGATGCCCTGATTGCTAACCAGGAATACCTGCTTTCTTCTGTTCTGAAAACACAATTGGAACAGAAATCTAAGGTAATATTAAAATGATAGGTAAGTATGCCAATCTAAAATCACACATTTCTTTAATGCTGAAATTTAAACATGCATTTTAATGCATGGCAATTATCCATATTTGCACAGTATGTTGATATTTTATTTCCTTAGTAACTATACATTGTTTGTAGTAATATAAGTTTGCAAATTCAGAAAATAAAATTGTGTCAACTATATATCAAACTACTTTTAGTCTGAAATTATATTCAGCTAATTGAAAAACCAATGGCCTAAACTTTGTAATGGTTTGGAGTTTTTGCAAGGTGAACAATTCAATTCAGGACACACTATAATATTATTTTATAATTAATCACCCAAAGAATTATATAAAAGGGTGCAGGAAATCTGTCCACACACCAAAGAATCAAGCTGGGGACCTGCATCTTAATATCCTTTATGAGTCCAGCTGAAAACCTAGTGTTCATAACAATGCTTCTCACAAGTCCAATGGGAGGCCTAGAGCCCATGACAATGTCTCATGAAGGTCCACTTTATGGATCTCTGCTAAAGAGGCCCAGGTATAAGCTAGAAAGTCTCTGCCAGTGAAATGAAGGATCTGTGCTAGCAGGCTGAGGGATCAGAACTGCAGCTAGGAAGCAGTGCTCAAGGTGAGAACCAGAGTTCCTCCCCAAAATACGATAGTCATCCTCAGCGACAGTGAGGTCCCAAAGTCCTCCAGGGAGAAAGAAAGCTGAGTCCCTATCAAGAAGGCCAATGTGACAAGCTTTTTGTGAGGTGAGCAGTGCCCCATCTTTGGAGCCAGGAAGCGATGCTCAAGAGGAGGACCAGAGCTCCCCCAAACTGAACTGCAGCCATTCTTCATGACAACAAAGGTCTCAAGTTCCTCCAGTAACGAGAACAGCCACGTTCCCCAGGAAAGCCATCACTGCAAGGTCCTCCAGCAGGGCCAAAGACAACCAGAAGGTCCTCCAGAATAGCTAAGTAGTAGCAGCAGCTTCCCACAGCTCCAACAGCTTCTCCAGTGTGCTTCCCTAACGGCCCGTCAGCAGCTTTTCAGTACCGCCTCCTGTGCTGCTGGCAACAATCCCCAGGAGGGTCTCCCACACCAAGCACTGCGCTAGGCCAACTCAGCTGGGTATAACAAGGTGACCACTCGTTAGCAATCCACTGCAATCATTTCTTAAAAATGATTCCCCATTTGAAGAAATTTTAACTTATGAAATACAGGACAGATGCTATAACTTTAACATACATCCAATGAATGAACCATTCAAATATTACCTTTTTTCAAACTTTTCTTGCGATATTATTCACATGTGGAGACTTGCACCAAGGTCTAACCATTCTGGTGCTATTTCATAAAGAAGAAAAATCATAGGTAATTTTCATGTTAGACTAATAAACTCTCTTTAAACTTCCTCATCTCGATCACTTTCTTGATCTCGGGGACACAAATACCTAACACCAACAATTTATGGGAGGGGAGCTTTATTTTAGCTCTGTTTCTTTGTCCACAGCTTGCTAGCTTCAAGTCAGAAATGCAAGGCAAAGGGCTTTGGCTGAGGAGGGCTACTCACCTCATTGCATCCTCAAAACAGATAAAGAAGGGAGCATGCAGGAAGGGAGTGACCGCTATCCTGTCACTCACTCAATAGCTTATGTTTTCTGACCAGGCCTGACCTCCATTATCACAGATGCAGGGCTGTGATAATCCAGAAACATTCTGCTCTTTCAGTGTATGAGGTGTTGGAATACATCCAGCTATAAGCCAGTAGAGTCACCCAGTAATTTCTGCTTTTTTCCTTATTGGTAAAAGTTGTTTGCCAGCAAAACGTGCAAAGGAAGTTGAAGAAACGTATGTTTGTGTTGTAGACTCCTCCACGCTTCAAGGATAGCAAGTTACCCTTTGGGAACGGAAAATAATGGCTATTAGAGCATGACTCTGTTTCTGGGGGAAAAATACACACACACAAAAAGACAAAAATGGACAAAGTGAAGCTTGAGGCCCAGAAATACTTCTTTTAAAAATAGTTCACTCTGGTGTTCCTTTGTTGAATTTTTTTCTGGTTACCTGATCTCTTTGTGACTATAGGGTGTTGAGGTTCTCTATCACAGTTATGTTAGTGCCATGTGATTTGCTATGTGATTTTTCATAGCCATTAATGTTTGTTCTACATAGTTACGTTTGCCAGAATTATTTGGTCCCTATATGTTTGAGTTGTTATCTGTCTCTCTTGCATTGTTACTTAAATATGACAAAGAATATATATATATATTTATATATATATTCTTATATATAAATATATATATAATTATTATATATAAATAATATTCTTATTCTTATTATATTATTAAGAATATAAATAATATTCTTATATATAAGAGATATATATATATATATATATATATATATTCTTTGTCATTTCTGATCAGCCTTGGCTTTGTCATTTCTGATCAGCCTTGGCTTGGAATCTACTTTTTCATCAAATAGAATAGCTACCTCTACTTTTGCCCAAGTTTTTGTTTTATGGAGTATTTTCTATCCTTCAATTTCAGTCTATGAATTTGTTTTTGAGGTAAATGCATTTCTTGTGTGCAACATATTACCAGATCTTGTTTCTTGATCCATTCTGCCAATGTGGTTCTTTAGATTGGTGAGTTGAGAAGATCAGGGACCCTTAAGGTGGTATCATTTATGCGGTATGGCCATAGACTTGATTGGTGAACTGAGCGCTTTCACATTAATGGTTATAACATAGTTATTGACTTAACCTTGTCATTATGGTTTTTTTTTGTTATTGGATCCTTTTATTTTCCTTCTATTTAATTACTTGCCTTGCCTAGTAAATACATACAATTGAGATTGTTTCAATTGGCTTCAATGTATTTTTCCATTCTTTAGAACTTATTAAAGTGCTGGTTTGGTAGTTGTGTATTCCTTCAGATTTTCTCTTTAAGAAAATATCTTATGTACCCATTAATTTCAAAAAATAATTTTGTTGTTCCATCAATCTGGGTTGTAATTTGTTTTCTTTTAAGGTGTAAAATACTTGAACATATTCTTATGGATTTGTGTTGAAAAGTCTGTAGTGATTCTGATGGGCTTTTCTTTATAGAAAACTTGCTTCTTTTCTCTAAATGACTCTTATTGTTTTATTTATTTGTTGAATTTCTAGTATCTTGATTATCATATGTCTTGGCATGATTTTTTTCTTCTGATAATGGCTATTTGGAGTTCTGTATGTATCATTTGTACATCAAATTGTTTTTGTATACTTGAAAATTTTTTTGCAGCTACTTCTATGAGCAGGACTTTCATGCCCTTTGTACTATCTTCTGAATTTTTATTTCCCATCTTAAAATAGTCTTTTTTAAAAAATCACTCAACAGTGATTGGATAAATTTTTCAGAGTCTCTTGATATTTTAGGAAAACTTTCCTTAATTGGCCACCAACCATGACCTTTCTGGTTCTGCTACTCTTTCTTCACAGTACTCATCTCTGCTATGTATCTGTTCAATGGATTTTTTTTTTTGGCATAACCAGGGATTGAACTCAGACCCTTCTTCTTGCCAGGGAAGCGCCTATTCTACTGATCCATCTCTCCAGCTTCTGCTCAATAGAATTTTTAATCTGGATTTCTGTTTGAGTCTGTTTCATGGAATCTAGTTCCTTTCAGCATTGAATATTCATGGTTTCCATGTTTTTCTTAAATCTCTCTGTTTTTTCAAATCTTTACCTATGCTAGATTCATTTACTGTTTTCTTTATATGGCCATCATTACTCTAATTGTCCATATAATTATTTCTGTTGGGCTATGTCAGGAGACTTATTCACCTGTTTTGTAATATCTGCTGCTACCATTTCTGGTAAGTCAGCTGGATGCCTTTTGATTGCTTCATTTCAAGGCCTACTGGATTTGATTTGCTTTAATTTTGGATATGGGTTTGCATATTTCATATTCTCTCATTTTCTACTTTTTATACTTATTTTCTGCACTAAGGCTTATAAATTTCTTATACTATGTAGACTTATTACTAACATCAAGACCTCTTTAGTAATAACTACTTTTCAGAGATGTCTTCTAGACACAACTGGCTTTTGCCCTTTGGGTTTTCATTAGGGTCCTGCCTCTTCTGACTAGTAGGGATGAAAGATTGCAGCCTATTTGTCTAGCACCCATTTCTTTGGCATTGGACTATAGTATTGCTACAGTCTGCATATGATCCACATGCAGTCTAGGTATTCACATACAGGAAAGATCAGCTGATAACATCAGTTAGGTCTCCTTGGCTAATGTAGTATAGTCAGTTATAATAGTATAATCAAACACAGACTGAAGAAATGACAAATTATGGTAAGTAATGTTATGCCACTTTTTACCATAGGTTCAAGATTTATAGTCACACAACAAAATATAGATCGAATCTGAAGATTACATACAGTAAATATACACCCATTACACTGGTTTTACACTAAGAGGACAAAAGTGTTTTTTTTTTAAAGGGAAAAAAAACATACAGAAGAAGAACATGAGGTGAGAAGCAATGCTAAAGGACAAAAGAAGATTACCCAAGTCTCAGGAAAATAATGTGAAACAAAAGAAAAGAAAAAAAAATTAAAATGCAGCAATACAAAATACCATGATATTTACACATAGAAACAATTTTAAAAATGAGCAAAGGTAAAAGCAAAGAATAAGAAAATTTATCTGCAATGTCAGGCCACGGGTTAACTTTTAGTTGTATAATTTTGTAGTATTAGTGCAAGGTGTAGCTCCGCTTTTCATGGCAGACAAAGGAGACAGTGAAAACCTAGATCTGCCTGGATAAACATTGGAGAACAGACAGTAGGTTTAAGGCTGAATGCTGATTCTGGGGCTTTTAATTCAGTGTGATTTCATGTTGAATCTGTTCTCTGGTCGTGGGGGTGAAGCATGTGACATATCTTGCAATATTCTGGGTGTCTCTTGTCCTCAGGACCATGGTTCTATTCCACCATAGACATCACCCATGGTAGTCTTTTGCCCCGTCACAGTGAGAGTTTAATACTGGAGCTTTGAGATGAAGCCACTTTAGTTGGCCTTTCCTTAAAACAGTTTCTGAACAGGTACTCTCAGTAGCAGACACAGCAGTACACAGCATCCTTTGCCCCTCTCCACTGATGTACTTCTACCTAAATGTCTCCTGATGGGCCCTCTCATGATTGTAGCTTTGATCTTCCTTTCCCAGGCCACAAGCCAGGAGCCTGGGAGCAAGTACCATCAGCCCTGGCTATCTTTACCTTGTGGTCTGCTTATTTCAGTGTATCCAGAGGCTGTAATGTTTCTTTCCTGAATCCTAGGAATCCACTCCGTCCTTTCATTCTTCCCCAAGTTGTTATTTTCTAGTGTCTGGGATCAGAATTTTGAAGAGGATGAGTTGTTGCTGCTAACCACCTCACCATCTTCCCAGCTCTAGAAGACTTCTGACTAGGATTCTGATGATACAATGCCTAGCACAGAACACATGAGAGTAAAATGTATCCTAATGTATCCTCCTCGGTCTCAATAAAGTTTCATTCAAGAAGTTCAGAATTTTTTGGTCTTGGTTACATAAATGAAATCTTACTCTCTCCTTACCCTTGTTTTCTAGGCATGTATCAAAATGCTTCAATATGAAATAATTTGTATTGATGTGCCCTAAACTGCATATCTTTTGTTATTTTTTAACTTCTGCAAATGGTGTGACAATTTTCTCTCACTCAGGTAAAACCATCTAACTTTAACTCTATGTTTTCCTTCATTTATCTTATCCTGTTAGCATCCCATTCTTGTCCTGAATTAGTCACCCAAGAAAAATCTCAGCTTTTTATTTCTCTTTTGTACAATACTTTTCACAAAGAATGGATAGAGGTAATAATCACATGAGTCTCCTAAAAATTATTCAAGAATCACATTACCTAATAAAGTAAAAACATATTAAAACATCCTTCCAGCCATTAAAGTATCTCCTTAATTTACTTTATAGTCTTAATAATTTTAACATATTTTCTGTATGTTTCAACTATTATTATTTACTTAAAGGCAAAGAGGAAGCAACAAAAAAAGGAAGAAGGAAAAAGAAAGAAAGAAAGAAAGAAAGAAAGAAAGAAAGAAAGAAAGAAAGCAAGCAAGCGAGAGGCAGGAAGGGAGGCAGGAAGAAAGGCAAAGGGGAGGAAGGGAGGGAGAGAGGAAGGGAATATTTGGAGAAGCAAGATCTTATTCATTCCTTTTTGCCTAAAATTTTGTTCATACTTTAACCTCTGTGTAGGAAACTCTTTGTAGTCATCTGATTTAATTGTCATTTTAAGCTCAAATGAAGTTTTCTTCACAATACTTTTTCTCTTATTCCCTCTTGTGGTTTTAACTGTTCAATTTATCTATCTATCTATCTATCTATCTATCTATCTATCTATTATGAAATCATAGTTTACAAGTCCATGCACAGTCTTGACTGCCCTTTGTCGTTTCTTTTTTCACTTGTAGATCTCAAATATTTCTGCAGAATGTGCTGAGCATGTTAACTCTCTGAGACAAAGAATAATTGTACAAATAGTATAGTCCTGTAGTAACTGTGTTCAAGATATTTTTCGTGAGGTTAATTAGATTTGGTGCCAGTATTTATACTAATAACATATAAATCAATTTTTAAAAATATGTGAAGGTGGTTGTTGGTAAATATAAATTATTTTAAATACCATGATCACCTGCAAGATAAGAGTAGCATCATAAATAATGTTCTCAAGGGCTGGCCAAATAGCTCAGCAGATTAACGCACCTGCTTAGACAGAGGAAGGGGCTGGGAGTTCAATTCCCAGGACTGCAGTGCCAGCCCCAGCCCCGGGGCATGCTGAGATGGCTATTGAGACTGGGCATGGTGGCGCATGCCTATAATTTCAGCACTTGGCAGGCTGTAAACAGGAGAATTACCATGAGTCTGTTCTATGCAGTGAGACCCTGTAGACCGTGTCCTAAAATACAAAAAAAAAAAAAAAAGTTTTCATTTTATCATGAATTAGAAAATTTTATTAACAATACAAACGTTGTTCAAATATAAATAAGTGGTTATAACTATGTTTCACATTTACACAAACCTTATCAGTATCATGAGTCTTAACACCCAGGATAGGGATTATTTCTTATTTAACTTGTAATATAATTGTTTTTAGGAATCATTGTTCTAAAAGCGGTGTCTTCTAAGAGCTTCCTTCCTGCTGCAGGATGTCCTGCACTGCTTCAGTCCAGAGATGTCTGTCACTGAAGTGAAATCCACAGCGCCTGCTGTCGGGATCCCATAGCTGCGCTACTTCGTGGAGAATGGCCTGTGGACAGGACCCCATTTGCCCTCAGCAGCGTTCCTTGGCTGGGAGAGGAAGCCTGCCCCTCGGCCTAGTCTTCTGTTGTCCATGGAGTTGTATGTAAATGTATTGTAATCTGTAAATTTGTATGTTAGGTTTTGAAATAATTTGGGAAAATTTGGCTTTTTCACTTCTAAAGTGACTCTAAGTTATTGAAACAACACTGAAAACATATTCAACATAGAGCAAGTTGTGTGTAGTTTCAAACAAAGTTCATATACATAGAAGTATTGTCAGTGTGTGAAATCAACCACTCCAAGCAATTAGCACTCGCAGTCGCAAAACGCCAACTGAATCCCGAAGCATGCTCCTCTCATCGAATAGCCCAATTGTTTGTGCTGATGTAAAGTTTAGTCATACACCAGGTGCTCTAAGCTCTAAATATGAATTCATTTTCTGAAATTAAGTCTGAAAACCTAATGAAAAAAGCTGACTGTAATTGCTTAGGGTGCATTACATCATGACAATAGCCAGTTATAAATTATTCAAATAGCAATTGAACATGCCTATAACTTGTTTGACACAGGTAATGGGAAGAAATTCCTCTAGCTCTGGTGGCTTTTAGACTTTTACAGCTGCATTTCACAGGAATATAGAGCCCATTTCCCCAACTAAAATGCTAATAAATTTTCTCTGTATAACACTCCACTGCACTTCCTAACCTCAACATGGATAAGTATTTATCCTATTAAGAAATTACTTCAAAAAGACCTTTCCAACATCACAAAGAAAATTGAAGTAGTTGTTGGCAAAAATGATTTCTGTTTTTCTTTTACAACAAATTAAATGTTTCTTTGTTGCATAGCATTTTTTAAAATCTTTCCATGCTAAAATGAGCTATTTTCTACTTAATAGTGTGTTCCTTTTGTAGCGAAAGTAAATTCAATTTATTGAATTGAGGTAAGCAATGAATGTTTTTATAACTGTAAGAGGATTACTTGTCCTACTTTGCATGCCAAGGTCATTTAATGCTTTGTTTAATTAAATGAATAGACAAAGCACAATATTTTTAAACTGAAAAAGAAGACTTTTGTTAGTAATTTAGTAAAAGGAATAAAAATAAGTTTAATTTATTGTGATTTTTAGGGGAAAATGCTAGTAAAGATTTTACAAATTTCTTAGGATTCTACTTATAGTCCTATGTTAAGATTACTCAATTTATGTATTTATCACACAATATAAATATTTGAACATTCATATATCTCCTTAGCTATTCTCTTCTAAATTTTCAGTAAACCTGCTAAGTACTTCTCTGCACAAAATCTGAACATATTAGACGGAAAACTAACAAATTAATGAGGACTTTTTCATCAAAGTATTGCATTAATTTTATATTGTTTGCAATTTAGATTTTATGAATTTAAGAATGTGATCAACATTTTAGTTCTAAACTCTTTTACACTGTAACTTGAGGCTCTCCATTTAGCTTCAAATTGTTGTAGAACATAGGGCAAAGGGTATTTTTGTAATTAGGATAAAGTAGTTTTGCTACTCAGTTTTATCTTCATAGGTCTATGTGTCTTGCTGAAAATATATGTTTTCATTATGAGTTCTAAAAGACTAAATACCTTTTCTGCATTGTTTTATTGTTTTCCAAAGCCAGCAAGAGGAGCTTTAACACATTCCACAGGTATGTCATTAGGCTAATAGAGTTCAAAATCTGAGGGCAATAGTAGGTGATATTTCATTGAAGCAGTAAAGTTTGAGAAGATGCTTCATACACCTCACACTAGAACATTAGACATTAGCGGGTCAGGAACGAGGTAGCTGGGGATGACATGAATGGACCATAGGAAAAATGTGAATTTTTTAAATAATAAGTTTTTATAAAAGTATTTTTATCAATAGATAAAATCCAAGCTAACCTAATATTTCAAACTATGGCTCAAGAGAATGCAAACTCTCATGAGTGTCCTGAATAGGTCCAGGACCCTTACAAAGTTTAATCCTTAAAAGCAGATTTGTTAAAAAAAAATATCTTAAGACAAGCTATACAGAGATGTGCAACATGGTTTTTGTTTAGAAAAGGAAGCATAATTCTCAAGTTCAAGATATAAAAATTATAATAAATGTCTACTATGAGAGGAAATTTTGAAATATCTTGGTATCACCCCACCAACAAAAGAAAGAGAAATTTGAAACAATATCATTTTCACAACAAATCAGAGATATGCAAATTAAAGTTTGAAATTTTCAGTGTCTATACTAAAAGCAAACCTCAAAATAAATTTTGCGTTGAAAGCTATTAAAAAGTGTGACATTAATTCTACTTTTTTATGATGATACCTAAAAGTTAGTTTTGTAGATATTTGTTTTTATGTTTAATATCTTAGAATAATTTCAGATTTATTTTTCTTAAATTTTTACCCATTCATCACATTGAAGCTATCCAAGGCTCTGTAAGCAAGCTAAAATACAAAAGTAAATTTTACATCCAGATCATCATCAAGCTTCTTATTACTAAAATATTTCATACCTCTGTGGTTTCAAAACTTTTTTCTTTTTTGCAATAAATTTTCATAATAGATATTTAGAAGTGTTTTCCAGCTTACCCAGTTCTCTATGACTGTTAGTACAGAAATCTAAACTTCACTTCAATGAGAACACCTAGCTGGTGAGTTCTGGTTTTGTCTGTTCATGACTCACATGTAGGCCAGTGCACTGAGGGGGGAAATCCACCCTGGTTGTGGTTCTCACCAAGCAATAAGCCCACACACTAGATGGAAGAAAGAAGCAAGAAAAAGGCTGCATGCAGTTTTGGAAGAGTTCCAGTCTTTCCCTTTAGAGCAACAGTACAGTGAGTGCCCAGGCTTAGATATGTGACTGCTGCTGTATCCTTGATCCTTTTCCAGTATCCTGCATTTTGGCTGGGCACATAATGCTCCCAACCTATCTTCAATGTCAAGTCCATCGTGGCTTCTTCTGCCTCTGCTACTCTAATAGTGCCTCATAAATTCTGTTTCACACATATTCTATTGCTGCTGTTTCTCTAGATAAGCTCAACTAATATACAAGGAAACTCCAAAATTGAGTTTTATTACTAATCTATGTATAGTATCCATAACTGTGTTCAAGATGTTTTTCATGCAATTAATTAGAATTTGGTGCCAGTATTTATATTAGTAACATATAAATCTATTTTATAAAGTATATGAAGGTGGTTGTTGGTAAACAAATATTTTGTAAACACAATGATCACCAGAAAAGGAAAAGTAGCATCATAAATAATGTTTTTTCTCTTTTTCATAAATTGAAAAATTTTTATTAAAGTAAGTGGTTATAACTGTGTTTCACATTTACACACTACGCTATTAGTATAATGAGTCTTAACATCCAAGATATGGATTATTCCTCATTTAACTTTTAATATTATTGTTTTTAAGAATCATTGTTCTAAAAGACATGTTTTTCTTTATATTTCAGGGGTATTTATGCAGAAAAGAACTGAAGAAATAAAATGACGAATAGGTTTATCAAAACACATTTTGTACCTGCAGGGAAAGGCAAATCAGAACAATATTAAGATTTTACCTCGTTTTAATGATAGTCGCTATTATCAGAGAAATGAATGCTCCAGAGAAAGCAGACAAACAGGAATTTTCATACTATTCCTGGAATGTAAATTACTACATTTATAATGGAAATCAACTTTGAAGGCTCAAAAGCCTAAAACTAGGGCTACAAGATATGACTCAGTAGTAAAGCACTTGATTTACAGGTGTAAAGCCCTTGGTTCAAATGCCAGAACTAAATGAAGAAAAAGAAATAAACAAAACAAAAAAATAGAGCTGCTATCATGTTCATAATAGCTTATAATTTAGGAAGCTAAAATCAGCATAGTGTAAGGGAACCAGTACACACATTTTCACTGTGGCGCTGCTTACACTAGTGAAGATATGGAATAAGTCAGGGTTAGCCAGTGAATGAAAGCACAAAGAAAATCTGCTATATATTCACAATCATGTACTATTCAGCCATTAAGGAAAACATAAGCCTTGTCATTGGAAAGAAAATGCGTGGAGTGGGAGGTCATCGTGTTAAATGAAAAAGTAAAACATGAAAGCCCTGAAAGTGGCAGAGTGAGCATAAAAGAAGCAGAAGGAAAAGAAAAGAAAAGAGAAAAGAGAAGAGAAGAGAAGAGAAGAGAAGAGAAGA
>NDGN011243104.1:0-13097 GCA_002564285.1 Tympanoctomys barrerae | reverse complement strand
ACGTATGATATTCTCTAAAATATACAGCACATCTATGAACCAGCAAGGATGCTAGACAGAAAGTTAATATACACGTGCTGCCTGCCTCTGGGGTACACCGAGAGGGCGAGCGAGACTGAGCGTGGTGGCGCGTGCCTGTAAGCTCAGCACTTGGGAATCTGTAAACGGAAGGATCACTAGGAGTCTGATCTATGCTGTGAGACCCTGTACACCCTGTACATCCTGTCCTAAATACAAAAGAAAGAAAGAAAGAAGGTTAATATTCAAAACACAATTGTATTACTATAACTGCACTGGCAAGGACACCTTTAAAAATGTAATTGGAGAAAAAAGATCCCATTTACATGGCAATACAACCTATAAGCACTAATGAAAGGACAAATCAAGCGTAGTGTGTACTTGGAGGAGGATCTATTAATGGAAAGCAAAGAAACAATAGTCCAACACCATAAACAATCCTCGGAACCAGGACAGCAAGTGAGAAGAGCCCAGTGCAGACCAGGCCCTGCACTGCTTCAAAACCACCGAGCTGAAGTGCCCCGAGGGACAGGTGCCTGGGGCAGAAAGCCTCCGTGTTCTCCGGAGCACCCTGGGCTGGGCTGAGAGTGGGGACCGCTAAAGGGTTTCTTCCACAAGAGACAGATGTCTGAGAAGAAGCTGGCACTGAGCTGAATACAGCACACCTTGCGAATCTACCCAAATATACTGACTGGTAAACCCTAAACGGCTGAATAGTACAGGATAAATTATACGTCCACAGGGCTATTAGTTTAAAATGATAAACACAACCTGTAAAGAGCCTCTGACAAGTCCCAGATCTTTACAGAGAACATTATGGGGTTTTGTAGAATGAGCTAAGAAAAGAATTATAAATATATGTAATGTTCATGAGTGAAGTGTACCAATAGGAAGGAGATGAAGTCTGCTCCAATTAATCTATACATTTGATGTAAATTAAAGCAGGGCTTTTGAAGAGAAGGGAGAGATCCTAAAATTCATGTTACTTTCTGAAAGTCAAGAATACCCAAGACAGGGCCAGGGAGATAGATCAGCAGTGCATGCTCGGCAAGCACAAAGACCCCGGTTTGATCCCAGTTACCCCAGAGCAAGACCATGTACTAAATAAATAAATAAATATTTTTTAAAATAAAAAAATAAGAAAAGACAATTTCAGAGAAAATGGACACAGCGGACCCGCGAGTCATACATGGACAACTTGGGTTAGGACCAGAATTTTAGGCTTAAGCGAGCTAAGTAAGACTAGAATGCCCGAAAGCGTAGGTGAAGGTCTGTCTGAGCCCAGCTCCCTAACGCTCCTAGAGAAGGCGCTCCTGCCCCGACAGTCACGCCTTCCAGCCCACCCGCAGCCCAGAGACGCCACGTGAGTGGTGAGCGCAAACTTAAAACACAGCTTCATGCTGCGCCTTAACTGAGGCACACTTCATAACTTTTGGTGAGCATGCCAGGAAAGTTGTTGGGTTTCTGGGAATTACACAACTATACAACCCTTTGTATTATGAAAAGCTTAATTTCATAATATGAAAGCATTATGGGCATCTCCATTATTTCTTAGGGAAAAAATAGTCTTGACTTACAACCAACTTGAATTACAACCAGCCCTTGTGAGCAAATTGAGCTCGTAAGTCAAGAATCCACTATAACAGGGAAGATATGATAAGACTTTAATAATTAAGTAATATTAGCTAATGAATCCAAAAGATGAAAACAACAGAATAGAGTCAAGAAAAAGATCCAAAAACACAACAGAAATTGGAAAATGACAGAAATGGCAGCACAATAAATGAGAAGATAACAAATTATTCATTAAATAATAATACAATAGTTTTAAATATGAAAAAACAGTTCACTATTATATGATACAGAAATGTCAGATCAGAGCTAACTATGAAAAACAAAATTTTCCAGTAAAAAAGGTAATGCATAGGAAAAAAATCTTGAAAACTAAAATATACTAAAAAGATCATCTCCGAGGGAAACACAAAATACGAAGGGACAGTAAAATAGCTTATTCTATCTGGCCAGACTAACCAAATGTAAACCGACCACCACTGCAGATGTGGTCTGCAAGGAACTCAACAACATGCAAGGAGCCATGACCGCTCTGGGTAGACATTGCAAGCCCAGTCTGCTGAAGTCGCAGATGGATGCTGATGCAAGCAACCCTACTCTCATCATTCAATTCTGGAAACACAAATGCTACATGCACTGAGGCACATCCACAACATCCTATCACGGAGTGTCACAGCTGTGCTTCTCTAACAGTAGAGGAGGGAGACAGCCCATCAGTGGGACCTGTAACAACCAACAAATGTCATCAACATGTGTACAAGAAATGTTGGGTAAAAAGTCACAACGAAAGACAATCCTCTATTACATGAAGTTTTCCAAATGAAAGTAGACTACACACAGGTGGGAACACACTGGGTTCCAACATTGCAGGCCAAGTGGACTTGGCCCAAACTCAGTGAGGTTGAGTGGAGTGAACCCCACATTTACCTGTGACACTGCTAGGATTTGCCGTTCACTCAGGAGCATTTTCCTTTTCCAGCAATCCTGCTCTGGGGCTCAAGTTGTGACTGTAGCTAGTGCAGTTCTAGTCACAAGGAGGACAAGTGAGCTGTGCACCCTCCCACTCTGAAGAAGAGCACAGGGGAACCAGAGCAGCCCACATGACTTGGCTCTCCACCCTCACTCCAGCTTGCAGTGTCTCAGTTTAGAGAGTTCAACCTCCAGGGCTCACATGCTTAATCTCTGCAACCAGTATGCTACCCTTCTCTGAAGAGTAATTATCCAATATACCAGACACAGCTTCCAGAGAACAGTCTTCCACCCATCTTCTCAATCAGAATAGCACCACAGTAACACCTCAGGTCATGCAGCTTCTGTTTACAAACAATTCAGTTGACAAACAAAAGTGTTTGCAACCCCACATTCAGTGACAAACACAACCACAGCCATCTTTTCCCCACAAATACAAATGTAACCAGCTTGCCCAACATAAGAAAATAAATTAAGTTTGTAAAACAAGGCACCACCACTAGGAAATGGCGACAGATGAAAAAACGAACAGATCAGGTCCCTGAGGGCCTTCCTCCTCCCTGGACACAACAGCCTACCTCGACCTTCTCTCCACAACCTGGACCTGCCCTGTGGGACCCTTGGAGCGTTTCCTTCAGCAATAGCACGGCTCGGGCCGTACGGCCCTTCCTCACAATCACCATGGACAGCACTCTGAGAGCAGCTTTCTCTTCAGGAAAGAATGTTTTTCCCCAAACCTACAAGGAAATCCAGCCAGCCTCTCAGACACATTTCCTGGCTCTACCCCACATACAGCGACCAATGGTTCCCCCCAAACACTGAGACTCAGTTCCAGCCAAAGGCAAAGTGGGAGAAGCTGCAAAGGACCTGCCTGCTTGCCAGAGTCAGGAAACCAGAGCTTGGAAACCATCCCCTGAGACAGCACTTGGGGGTTATTCTCAGGGTTCTTTCCAAGGGCTGGAATGTGACAGTGAGTATTTCAGTTCTCCAGCCAACCAGGCGATGCCACGTGGCAACAGCAAAAGCCATAAGTCACTCAGCTTTAAGATCCTGTGATTCCCCACCAACTCTTAATTTCAAGGATCAAAACACTTCCATTTTATGGAAGGAATTGAATGCGCTTCTCCATTCATGTTGCAGCATTCCAGAGTGGGACTGTGAAAGGCCCCCGGGGAATACACGGGCCTTCACTTACCGAAGTCTGCAGGCTGTCCCGGGCCTGCTGCTGCTCAAAGAGCTGGCCTCAGGGCGGGGCGGGACCAGGGAGCGGTCCTCACTCAGCTCTCCCTTTTGGCTTTCCGTACTGGCTGAGGCATAACTACCGTGGACTGCATTCACACAGACGGTAGAAAAACATCAGGAAACCCCGCTTCAGCCTGAGAACTAAAATGATAAAATACTAATGAGAAGAAAACGCGTGGCAAAACCAAGGGAGATGATGGTTGTCTCATGGCCAGCGGGGACCATGCGAGGCCGGTGACACGTCGGGCGACCTGGGTGCTGGCTCACTGGCCAGTCAGTCTGAAAGTCCGTGGCCTGTACTCCTCGGAGTAGTACGGTATTCTCTGTAATTACCCTTCTGTGCAGTATTAAAACTAGCCAAAGTTTGATCTGCTGCCCTCCATACCTTGAGTTTGAGAAGCGAGAATGCACAAACAGCAGTAACTGGGAAGGCAAAACCCGCCCTGCCGCTCCTCGGGAGGAACCGTCTGCTCCAAGGCAGCGCGGAGGGGCTCTCCCCGCGCCCGCTCGGGGCAGAGCAGAGGACAGGACGCGGGCAGGCCGCTGCTAGTTTAAGCCACTGACCGCGGCCAGCACTGCGTTCCCCGGAAAGCGCACAAATCCAGGCTCCGACGCTCCCCTCCCCCTCCCGCACCCGGACCGACGACACCCGGGTCACTGAGCGCGCCGGCCGGCCACCGAGACACACGCGTGCGCACGCGCACACACAGCCCCCGCCCGCGCCCGGCACGCCGCCCCTGGCCCCCAGGTCACTCCCGGGGGCACGGCCAGGTGAGCCGCTGCGGCCAGGCCGGGGGACCGCGGCAGGCACACGCCGAGCAGCACTCAGCCTGGGCAGACCAAGTTCTCCGGAGAGGATGAGGGCAGCCGCCCCTGAGTCACCGCTCCGTCCTCGGCATCACCGGCCAGCTGCCGCGATTCCGGCGTTCCACGCCCCTCTCGCCCGGCGCGCAGCCCCAAAGGCTCGGCAAGTCCCTCGCGCGCGGAGCCGCCCGGCTGACAGGAGCGGGCGAGGCTGGGACCCCGTCACCCCAGACCTCCTCCCCCAAGTGAGGGCGGCCGGGCGCGACGGGGACCCGCGGGGCCCCCAGACAGGGCTGCGCCCTCGCCCCAGGCTGTGCCCCGCGGCTCCGCCCGGACGTCGCCCGGCAGCCGGGCTTGCGGGGCCAGGCCGCCCGAGCCCCGCGGACACTCGCGGACGGCCGCGCCGCAGGTGCTGGCGCCAGGCTCCCGGCACCACGCTGGGGCCCCGCGCTCCGCCCGCGTGACCTTGCGGGCGCTGCGGGCGGGAGGGACCCACGCAGGACCGCGACGCGGGTCGCCGGCCAGGGCATCGCTCTAGGGGGACGTGACACCAGAAAGTTGCGGCCGGCGCGGGGCTCAGTACTCACGGGCGCAGGTCGCGCGGGGACTCCGCCGCAGGGCAGCTGCCGCAGCGCCACGCGGACCCGAGCCTGCGGCGGGCGGAGACCGGCAGCCGGCGCAGCGCAACACCTGCGGCCGGGAGGCCGAGCCTCGGCGCGGGCGGGGCGCGGGGGCGAGCGCGCCTGCGCAGACTCGGGTCCTGCCGGCGGCGCTGCAGGCTGCTAGGCGGGACTTCGGGGGCCGGAGCGAGAATGGGCGGGGCATGGGTGGGCGGGGCGGTACGGGCGGGGCTGGAGAGGCGGCAGCGGGTTGGGCGGGGGAAGAAGGGCGGGACCCTGGCAAAGGAGGGCGTGGCACAGGGTGGGTGGGGCACGGAGGAGGGCGAATTTGGGAGGGGCGGGGACCAGAGTGGGTGGGCGTTCCAGAGTCCGAGCCAAGTGGGGGCGGGGCGTGTGGCTAGGGGCCCAGGCTGTGGAGTGGGGGCTGGACGGAATGGGGTGAGGTATGATGGGGTGGGGTACAGGAGGGTGGGGCTTGGGGGTGCAATTTAGTGGGGTGGAGTCCAGGGTGTGGCCCTGGGACTGGAGACTCCTGTTCCCCTGAGCTCGGCCAGGCACTGCAGTGCGATCTGGAGCACGGGTAGGAGTCACGCTCCTCGTCCAGTGTCAGTATTTCCGTCACAGCCAAGGGCCAGGAGCTGGCCTCCTCTGAGTCTGCAGTCCCGGTGTCATAACCCTGAGGGCCCTGGATCTGAACCATGGGACTCACGGAGAGCCGTGGGGTTCTGAGCCTCCTGGACCTCCGCGGCTGCTGCAGCGCCCACTACATCATGGGAGCCCTGGGTTGTATATGGTGTAACCCGGCCGGCTTGAGCACCAGGGGGGTTTGCCTGCAAACTCGCACACACCGAAGCATGAAGCTTTGTGGGCTGTGCTGGCCATCTGTGTCCCTGACACCTCCGGACTCTGGGTGCGTGGAAACACAGGGCAGCAGGGAGGAAAAGGGACAAGCAGCCTTTCAGCAGGAAGCCTGGAAGGTAAGGGCTGGGGTGGGGGCAGGTGTGTCCACATTCAGGTACCACCATCTAATCTTTTTTTTCGTTTTTGGGGTACTGGGGATTGAACTCAGGACCTTGTGCTTGCCAGGCAGGAGCTTATGCCACCGAGGGAAATAAAAGGTTCGTATCCCCGCAGACCTGGCTTCGTTGCTTATAGGGCTGCTCATAAATGCTAAAGCGAGGAGGCTGCCTCTCTTCTGTGCTCTCCAGTCAAGTTCACCTCGGCTTGTGTGGCATCTGCATGGCACAGACCCCAGCCCTAGGAAGGGCACACAGCTGACAGCACCAGCCCTGGACCCTGCTGCGCACTAGCCCTGGGTGGAGGGAAAATCCCAAAGCACCCTCCACAGACATTCTTGCTGCCCTTTGCTGCAGGCTCCAGTGCTGCCCTGGCTCTCTCTGGACAAGATGCTGTCACCAGGTGACCCGCCAGCACAGGTATAACCCTGCCTCAGTTATACCTGTGAGGTGTCACAGTCTACGCCAGAAGCTCAGACCAGTCAGGAGGGCTGTCGCCGCCTGTTCCCAACAGCAGGTGCATAGAGAGTCGCCCTGTCCCAACTGGTCGTGACCGGAGCAGCTGCCCAGCGTCTGCCCCTTCCTCCTGTGCCACTCGTGATTTTGAGCTGTTGCCAGCACGGGAGAGCTGTGGACTGGTTCTGAGAGATGTGGTCTGCCCTATAGAGTCACCTCTCCCATGGCTTCTACTTCCCAAAGCCTCTCAGCCTCTGTCAGCAGTAGCCACCTCAGAGTCTTAACCCATTTCAAGGGTCCAAGGGCTCTGCCGTTCTGGCTGTGCCCTAAAAGGCTTGCTCCACCATATCCAGTGCTGCCTCACTTTCTGGTCATTGCCGGCTTGACAGGGGCAGAGGGCCCCTCTGTAGTCTGACTTGTATTTGTCCTACTGAAAGTGAGGGGGAGATTTCACGTACTTGTAAAGACCACACAAATTTTCTTTTTATTTTAACTCTATGTCACATCCCTGACCATTTTTGTTGTTTACTTTTGTCAGGCCAATATATTCTTAATGGATAAACCAAGTGCTGCTAGTGAAGCATTACATAAAGATATCTGTTTAAAATTAAAATGGGGGGCAATAAATTTGTGAGCCCTGGGCAACCCTCCACATGTGTTCTGCATGGCTGTTTGGCCACTCTGGGCAAGAGGAGATCATGTTCCTGGATCCTGACCACGGTTCTGCACTGTGGGGCCCGACGGGAGCAAGTGATAACAAGGCAGAGTGGTGACCCCAGCACACAAGGTGTCACAGACACCTTCCTTGCTACAGGAAGTGTTCTCCTTCCATTCCTTCCTCTATCTTCCCTTCCCTTTCCTCCCTTCCCTTCCATCTCCTTTCCTCCCGTCCTCCCTCCTTCCCCTCCTCTCTTCCTTCTTCCCTCCCTCAAGTGCATGACAGTGCACTGGCGTAGCCCTGCCATACCTGAGGGGTCCTGAGCCTCTTGGCTGGGCAGGGCAGGCATCACTGCTAGGGCCCCTGTGTGCTGCTTGGTCCCCAGCGTGAGTGGTTAAGGAGTGGTGGGACCTTTGGAGTCTGCTGGGAGGCCACTGGAGGGGCCACCCTGGGAAGGAATTAATTTCTGTTGGGGTCTGAGTTTGTTCCCAAGGGATTACTGTCATAAAAAGAGGAAGGCTGTCCCTACCTTGCAGCTTCTAGTCTCACTGTTGTCTGTCCCTTTCTTGTGTTCCCACCATGATGCCATCCAACACAGTGTGACACAGCCAGGGGCACCCTTACCAGAGCCTAGCCAGTGCCAGTGTGATGCCCTGGAGCTTCAGAACTTGATAAGTTCTTTTCTTCCCGAAGCTCAAAGCATCAGGTGTTTTATTGCAGTAATGAGAAACAGAACATCCTGGACATAGGCACGTAGAGGAACATAGGCTCATCCAGATAAAGTCCGTGCTCCCCCTTGCCTAGTGACCACCCCCAAGTCCGCGGTGGCTCCAGGACTGGCGCATGCCTGGGTGTCGAGAGTCAAAGGGTTTGTTTCATGTGCATCCAGACAGGTTACCTTGTGGGGAGAACCAGGCTGTGTTCAGATTACCAGCATCACACAGGCGTTTGCAAAGCCTACTTGGAACCTCAATCTGCCTCTTTATAGCCCCAATGAAGGTCCTAACATCTTTCCTAAGTAATAAACACTTTAAAAGCAAGACAGAAAAATAGACGGGTTAAATGGGCAAGGTCACAAGTAAAACAGAAAAAAAGATCTGATGAAGATCCAGAAGCATATGCAGAAGACCCCAGTTCCCCATGGGTGTTCCCCTTTGTGTCAGGAACAGGCACTGCTCTGGCTCTGCCGGAGCTGGCTTTGATATTTCTTGATGTGCCCCAGGAAAGGTTTGGCATTTGAAGGTGGTTTGGGCAACCATGACCATAGCAAGAAAGGACCTGAAATGTGCCGCCCTCCTGGTCACCCGCAGCACATTGCTGAATCCCAGGAATACCCAGCCCTCTTGCTTATGGGACTTGGCCACGCTCGTCTTGCCACTTTCTGCATGGTCTTGACCCTTCTACGAGCTTTCATGGGTTCTTCCCTTATCTAAAAGAGTTGCTTGACACTTATGCACCCAAGGAACTGGATCACATCTTTTAAAACGAAAATCAGACAGTCTGTTTCTTAGACAAAAATGGATGAGTTTATACTGACGGTGACAGGACATGCCTCAGGAGGACTTTGGGTAGAATCAAAAGAACATTAATCACAAGATGTGGTGCTGGTCTCAGTGAATCACTTCCTGGCTCTGTGACCTTAGGCTGGCTACTTAGCTGAATCTTAGGTTCTCTATTATAAGAGACAGTGTAATCCTCTCCACTGCCTTCCGCAATTCTTATTAATTGATGCAATATATGAGAAATTGTTTCAAACAATATTTAATACATATCAGTTCTTTAAAAAATATAATTTTAACCCAGAAAAGATGAGTTTATAAAGATAGTTCCAGTGCCTTCTTGTGGCATCTTCAGGCATGGAAGTGATGAAATAAGAACTTCACCCACCACCAACTTCCCAGCTAGCAAAGTCTTTTCCTCTTCCACATTACGGCTATGACAATCTCTACAGGGGGCCTGGAAAGTTATTCTGGTGAATTTTAGACACTTAATAAATCCCCGTTGGCTATAAAGCTATTGAGAACAAAAAATTGATAAATTGGACCTTTTCATATTGAAAGTGCATTTACTATGAAAGACTCTGTTAAGAGAATGGATAGAAAAGTGAAGTACTAGAAGAAAAAGTATCAAATGGCATAGCACGTGCAAAGACTTGTGTCTGCTGCGAAGGGGCTCCTCCCAAGGAATCAGGCAAGAAAAACAGCACCAGCACTAACCTCTGGCCATGAGGCTGACAAACTTGTCTCACTCACCATTGCTGGCAGTTTGTAAAGAATGACCTGAAAATAGTTGCACCATTTCCTTTAAAACACAAGTGAGACTTGTCGTGTAACCCTGAACGTTTATCCTGGAGGAAGCAAAACTACTGTTCATGGTGAAGTTTGTATGAGAATATCCAGACAGCAGCGGCCCCAGCCGGGCAATACTCAGCAGACCCACAGCATGGGGTGCTGCTCAGCTTACCAATTGCACCGCAGTTTAGATGAGTCGTGAGGTGTCAGAGCTTGTGTCCAGAGGGCCCCCAAGCTTCCTGAGCTGCAATAAGCCTCCTGCTTTAACTTTAGATGTGGGGCGTTGTGGCTCAGCAATGAGAAAAGTAGCTAAGACAGGAGGGCGCTGTACTCCACCTGCCTTTACTCCACTTTATGGTGTCGCATGCTGCCTGATCCCATTTATATAAAATTCTTAGAATGACATTACAGAGCTGGAGAACAGGTCAGTGGTTGGCAGGGACCAGGTGGGCTGGGACAGCTGCGAGGAGCTGCGGCTGCCGCAGGACTGTGGCCTGGATTGTGGCAGTAGCTGCCGATGTGATAAAGCTGCGTCGAAGCACATGCAGCACGCACACACACGCGGGAACACACATGGGCACACACGACTGCTGACATTCCAGGCCCCAGGTGTGGATAGCGCGTGATGCGTTTACAGCGCTGGGGCTGGGAGCATAGGGACCTCCTCACACAGTTCTCGGCCACTTCCTGTGAGTCTCTAAGTTCTTCACTTTGTAAACCTTTAAAAACTGAGGGAATAAGTGAATACATTTCTGCATTCTGAGTCAGAGGAGGCACATACGTGTCCTGACTAGATCTTTTATTGGACGTCTTAGAATAGCATCTTCGGGTGCACAGCTTGGAAACGCACGAGAGTCAGCAAGGCTTCTCCTCGGAATCTGTGGGAGAAGACATTTCAGAGGCTGATCTCATATCAATTACACATGCGTGGATGTGTCATGCACAAAATTACCCACTAATGTGGTGACAGGTACAACACAGCGAAGGCTGCAAGTGAGGTCTGGGCACTTTCACTGTCCTCAAACACCGGAGAGCCCCATAGCTCAGCATGCGTGGCTGACCTGTGGCTTCTGTGGTCCCCTGGACGTGACAGAAAGCCCGGATAAGCCCCCTGCGACAAAGCGCTTCCCCCTACACTCTGCAGATCTGAGGGCAGATACAGGTCTTATATGATATCAACATGATAACCTCTCCTGGTTACTTTTAGACATACACCCATTTCTGTTTTCTCATAAGGCTAAAAAAATCAGTGCCAACAGTGACATTAGATGTTTCACATGAGCCTGCCATTTTGTTTAAAATACATGCATATAAGATTATTAGGGCTATTTCAAAATTTACCACCTCCTGACTTCTTTGCACACTTTCACGTCTTTCCCCCACACCAGGCAATGGCTCCTGGCATTTATACCAGAGTGTGCAAGGTGCAGCTACAGCACGGCCTGTGTGAGTGAGGTTCCTTGGTTCCTTGGTAGCAGGGCCGCAGAAGTGTGATTTATGAGAAGATTCTTTTTTTTTTTCAGTACTGGGGATCAAACTCAGGACCTTGGTCTTGCCAGGCAGGCATTTATGTCACTGAGCTATCTCCCCAGCACCTATGAGGAGATTCTTACCAGGAAAGAGAGGGAGGTGAGCAAAGGCCTGGGACAGGGTCAGCTTTTCTCTGAGCCCAGGCACTGGGCACCGCTCTGAGACAAGGCGCTGGCCTTGTGCGTGGTGGGCCATTCAGGTTGCCTGGGCTGCCTGTTCGTGGGCTGGCCACATCCCCTCTGACAAGGCGGCCTCTGGCCTGCTGGCAGCACTTGTCTGCCAAAGGAGCTGGGGGCCACTGGGCACCGATGCCTGATGCAAGGGTATGTGGAAGGACAGCGGCATCCACTGTACCACCCACCCAGGATGCTCCTCAAACAATACAAGGGGGACAAAGGAGAGGGGCTCCACTACAGAGGGGAGCAGTGGTGCCATGGGCACCCCAAAAGGTGGAGGAGCTGAAGACGGCATCCACCTGACAGAAGAGCCACTGGACAGCGAGCAATGGTGGCACCATCCTAGCTAGGGAGCAGCCAGGGAGAAGACACCTCGCCATGCCAGGCACGGAGAGTTGGATGCCGTGTTGGCAGTGAGAGCAAAAGCACGTTGCCTTAGGTGCAGTTTCGAAAGGAAAAAAGGGTTGGAGTACTCCACATTGGTGAAAATGTACTGAAATAGCCTTCTCAAATGCTGTTGGTGGATCCTTTTCAGAAGCCAAATTGTTCTAGAAGGACAGACTTTTGAGCTGTGGGTTGTATTTCTGCAACTCCAGGCCATTGAGGTAGCAGCAGGTGGGACAGAGGTATTTGTAGATGGCTTTGCGGTGTAATGTACGATGCTAAAAAAGGAAGCATCTTCAGGTCTACCTGTTGGCAGCAGTTAAAAATTCTATCTAGTTCTGCAAAAGCATGAGACAATTGTACGCAATGCGGATGTGAAGGTTAGTTGTCGTCTAATGTGAGTGTGTGTGGTTTGGAGGGGCTGAGGGTCAAAGTTATAAACTAGCACACACGGCAGCCCCGCACTTGTGAGTGGTGAGGGAACGTGCATGTCCTGTGTAGGTTCCCTGTCCCCTTAGGAAGCCGCAGTATCGCTGCCCGTGGATGTTCTGTTCTGTTCCGCGTGTGCCTCTGCGCGCCTCTGCGTGTGCACCTGTGATACCCCGCAAGGCAGATTATTTTTTGCTTTCTTAGGGGAACTAGGAGCTGCTGTCTGCCAGGATCCTCAGGATGAGCAGAGTAGGAAGGTTTGTTTCTCCTGAGTGTGCTGGGTCAGACTGGGGCACCAGAGCAGAAATCGACATGCTGATTTATGCAGTGCGTGCCCCTGGGGGAAGAGAGACAGGGAGCCTGAGTCTGAGGAAGGAGCTACAGGAGTGGGACTTGGTGGGTGACTCCCCTCTGGTGACCTGAGTTCTCCAGGGCAGAAGCTTGCTACAGAATGGCCACAGCTTGGAGCAAGCCGACTCTGCTGTGCATCTTGCCTGGCAGCTGTCGCCTTCGGGGGAAGGGTGGGCAGGACGAGCTCTCCCTGGAGGGCATAGCTCCCCTTTCCTGGGAGGGGCCTGTGAGGAAGGGGTGGCCAGAAGCTCTTGACCATCAGCACATGGAGATCAGGGGCACAGGGCTCGCACCTGAGGAAGGGGCCAGGCAGGGTGGGCGCCTCAGCAGCATGCTGGCTGCACAAGGGCGAGCCATGGCGGCACTCACCTGGCTGGTGGCTGGGATTCATGAAAGGGTGAGACCATTTCAGGGAACAGCACTTCCATGACCCCAGGGAATCCCCACTGGATTAGAGAGCGGTCATGAAGAGGAGCTGGCCCAGCCCCCTCAGCGCTCCGTGGAGCTCTCCACACCATGCTGTCCTCTGTCCGTGGCCCAGCCCCCTCAGCTCTCTGTGGAGCTCTCCACACCACGCTGTC
>NDGN011242998.1:0-11577 GCA_002564285.1 Tympanoctomys barrerae | reverse complement strand
AAAAAAAAAAAAAAAAAAGAAAAAAAAGTAAATGATATATATTTTATCTTAGAACATTTTACTGTTCTCCAAATGCACCAAAACCAATTATCACTTCCAAAAGACTATTTTAAATTTCAAATATTATAAAGAAATTTCTTGAGAAAGTTACATAACTTAACAGTTCAACACTTAGACCAGTGATGGTTGAACCCTGTAGAGCTTTCAATGATAGTCAGCTTGCTGCTCCATGCATGCCATAGGCTCAGCTATTAAGACTTCTAAGAGTTTGGTATACAAGCTGGGTATGATGGCATATGCATAACATTTCTTTGGGAAGACAAGCTAGGAGGATCTCAAGTTCAATGTTGACATACTCCAATTAGGGAGACTGTGTCTCAAAACTTAAAAAGGGGGAAGCTGGGAGTACAAGTCACTTTTACAGCCCCATGAGGTTAATCCCCAATACTAAGAAAATAAATATGAAGAGGATATAATGAACCCCTATGTACTTATCATCTCAACAATTACCAACACATCACTACCAAACCCTCTACTATGCCTTTCTTTCTGTCAACATTTCATCTGTAAATATTTAATATGCATCTGTAAGTCAACATTTCAAGAAATGATCATAATATTATCAGTTGCAAATATTGTGGGCAGTCAGACAGGGCTGGGCCCTCACAAGAGCCAGTGCAGAAGACGAGACACACTGTACCTGTGGGGAAGGTGCACCTGTTGAGGGCCAGATCTCAAGACAAAAGATGAAAGGAACGCACTCACATACTGTCCCTCAGGATGAACAACAGTGATTGATATCCACCTTAGAAAGCCAGGAAGAGCCCTAGTTCTGTCTCCTGCCAGCTTGCTGTGTCTTGCTTCCCCCACTTGATCCCTACTTAATCAATATTACCTGAGAAATTTCACCCATAATCTTACTGGCTGACTGTAGTTTTGTCTCACCTCATGCCCACCTTGTGATTTCCCATTTTCCCCCACCTTGGACCTGCCTCACTTCATGGTTTTGCTCTACAAAAATCTCTTGAAAAGGCAGGTTCCTCAACAGCCTTCTCAAGACCCTTTCTGTCTGTCTCTGGGACAGAAGCTTTCTTTCCTTAATAAATATATTCTACTGTTAACCTCCATTGTTCGAAGAATGAACTCTTTAATTTTGAAATCATAGGACATCTAGCAGGTTGGGAGTTCCTGCTAGAACACAAAAATTACTTCCCTTAAGATTGTTAAATGAAGACTGGGCATGGTGGCACGCCTGTAATCCTAGCACTTGGGAGGCTGAAAACAAGAGAATCACTACAAGTCTGAGCTACATAGTGAGACCCTGTAGACCCTGTCCTAATACAGGAAAGAAAGATACTATTAAATAACTAGTGGTCAAATTTCCCTACTATCTGATAGATAGTTTCAAATCAGCAGCAAAACAGGTTGACAGACTGTATCTGGTTAATGTAACTCTTTCATTTAATGAATTAAACTACAGATTGAACTCTTTTTCTTTATTGTAATTTATTCCTTGAAGAAACTGTCTTACTAGTTTTTTTTTAATATTCCAATACCTTAAAATAAAGAAATATAGTTTTATACTGATAAGGTTAAATTGTTATGAGATAATATTCCATCCTATAATGAATGAGTTCTTTCAATGAGTACTATTAAATCTAATATAAGAGGGTACTGTAACTATACTACCTTTAACTCAGTTGGGTGATATCTACAGAGAAAAAAAACTTACAGTCATTTCTCTATTAATGCCAGGACACACACTAAAACCCCTACAGAAGGGTAAAATTGCTTCACAAATATTAAATCAAAACTAAAATAGTATCAGAAGGTATTTGTAAAATAGTTCTTTTTAGTAATATGGTATTTTAAGATCCTGAAAACTATTTGATTTTTAGTTAGCTCAATTTGCAAAGATGTTTTGGCCTACTGAAAGATATCTTCTACTTCAAAGGGACTGAATTATACTGTGAATGCAGAGCCTCACCAAATACATGCACACAAGGCAAACACTTGAAACAAAGTGATATCCGGTACTATAAAGCTCCTCTGGACCTTGTTATACATAAAAGTACTAGTGTAATGTCTAAAATGTATTGCTGATGTGTTACAATGTTTAATTAGGTAAATATATCTTTGTAAACCTGTAGGCCTGCCTGTAACACAAAACCCATGGCAGTACTTTTATTTTAATTCTCAGGAAGCTATGCCTCAATTGCTACAGGAGTGGTAGTGACAGAACAGCCCCCATGTAGTGTGCAAGGTACTACCTACCAGAGACCTGGGCTTGCTGATGGCCACCAGACTAGTGAGGAAGTCCTCGTCGTGCAGCTGGCTGAAAACGTGGGCGTCATAGGCTACCATAATGGAGATTTCTTCCATCATCTTGCCAGCTGGGCTTTCCACAGCAGCAGCTGCTGCCCTGCTTCCACGCCAGACAGATATCCAAGGAAAATGCTACGCAGCTCAGTGCCAGCGCCCGCACCCACCTGAGTTCAAAGGGGGCTGAGTGTTCAACATTCAGAAAGCAAAAGAGAGGGGGAAAAAGCAGCTGCTGTCACAGGCGATTCACCCCCAACAGAAAACTAGAGGAGGTTTCTTATCTCTGTAGGAAGTACACCCTATAAACACCTTCTGCATTCTTAACACAGTAGATGGAAAAATTTAGCTTTGGGAAATTTCTAACTTTAAAAAAGAAAAACAAGTTTTCTAATTAGAAATATCCTACATCAAAACTCAAAAAACAAAACAAAAAGTTGATTTATGTTATATTCTTGGTAAATAAAAATGTTTGTAATGGTTCATGGTCTTCAAGCACTATTTATATGAAAATTCTTGGAGGAAAAATACTTTTTCTTAGTCTTTTTTTCACACTGTTAGAAAATAAAGACACCTATTTTAATTTTTCAGAACTTATAAAATTTTTGTATATTAAAATTCTTCTCTTGAAGTATGAAAACAAGATTATTTTATCCTGAGTGTTTCTGTTTAAAAAACACCAAAATATAAAATGAAAGAATTCATTGATACTATCAATTAATAATCATCTTCTTTTCTTCTCTAAAAAGAGAAACCACAAATATTTTATTTGAACTTAAGTTTTCTGTTGTAGAAAGTTAACAAGGGTCTCATTTATAAACTTTTTCTCTTACAAATAAATGATGATCTCTTTTATTTTCGAGGTTGTAGGTTTCTATTAATTACAGATTCTTTTAATCAGTAGGCATGCATGAACTGTCTGTTCATGCCTTAGCCAATAGAGGGTTTTGGGTTTTTTTTAAACATATAGCTGGAGACCACAAGTGAACCTCCAAGATTTCCAAATAAAATGTTTGAAAGCTACCCATAGTTATTATTACAAAACTGCCTCAACTGCTAGTATTTATAACATATATTAATTGCATGGAAAAAGTATTAATCAAATAAAAAAAGAGGGAAGACATATACATTTCCTCTAACAGTTCTTTATTCAATATTCCTACTTAAGCCAAAGATCTTCCCTGCTTTTCAGAGATGACCCAGAAGTAGGATAAGAAATATTTCTTGTATCAGAATTCAATTTGGTGATGCTTGTCTAAAATAAAAAGAAATACATCTGCTAACTAGAAATCTTAGTCTTCATTACCAGTAATAGGATTGTGTTGTCTAAAATTGTTTGTTTTTAAAAACACAAGTAAAACTCAGAATGAATTCTATAATGTCTGTTTTCCAATGTTTCCCTACAGTTTCTTCATTTTCCATAGATTAACATGATTAATAATCTAGTACTTTATGCCATTTAAATAGGAGAGTTTTGTAACTCCCAGAGCATTCTAGATTACAAGTACTTGTACACGAATGGGGACAAAAACATCTTATTGCTAGGAAACAAGTAAATCTAACAGGCTTAAACAAAAAAATGTAATACTTAAAGTAAATCCAAGATTAAAAGTGCTTCAGATTATGTTTGATCCTTGTTGGAGCCAAAAAAGCATTTTTTCCTTCATTTTGTCCCACAATGCAGCCTTGTGTTTAAAGCATTGTATTATGAAAAAACTTTTCCCACCTCACTGATCTTAATGCTAACTAACCATGTAAAAATGAAATAATAATCAGAAGTCAAGGCATTATAAGGCATCCAAGCAGTTCATACCTTTTAAATCCTTTCTTATTTTTTCGGTAGTATTTTAAAAGAGAATGAACTTCTTCATATATTCATTTGCACCAGAAGATTTCAGATTTATCTTGCAGCATTCGTAGAAGTGAAAGCAATTCCTGCTTTCATATTTTCCTTCGCTACAGTAACTCAGTGCTTCCATGCTGCTATCTGAATAAGGGGCGCTGACAAAGACACCTGTTGTGAAAGGTAAAGAAACTACTTCCCATAATTCCTTACTCCCTGCTGGCAACTGCCCAGGGGCAAACAAGAACTATAACAGCACCGAGCACTTGCCTCCCTGCCCTGGGAGAGCACATTCAGTGTAACAACAGGTAATCTTCTTGGGAAAGAAGAACACTTATAACCCAAGAAAAAAGCACCAGGAAAACAGTATCAAATAGCAGCTAAAGGTGCTGTGGTTTAAACACACAAAAACATTTAAGAATAGAATACAAGAGCACAATCCATCTTTAGAATAATCAAAGGCTGTAGGAACAGTTTAATTTTAAACAAAAGATGGCAACTTGAAATAATTAAGTCCTTTTAGGATTCTATACAAGTTCCTACACAATTTTTAAAAAAAGTTTCTGACTCACTACCTATAAAAAAACTGTTCTACTAGCCACAGTGACTAAACTACTAACATTTCTAAATCCACGTGCTCCTCCATCTTAGCCAATCGTGAATGCATTTTCATACGCAGGGCTTCCCCAAGTTCGATTTGTAATCACCATTTCTGCCACCCCTAAAATGTTTCTTAAAACATATTTTACTTTTAGAGGCCAAGAAGGAAAAATTCTCTTTACCCCATATGTAATTAAATACGTGACTGTGACTCCAACCAAAAAAATGCTCTTTGAAACCTGATGATCTATTAGAATAATTTGTTCCTGTACTGATTTTTCTCTTTTTTAATCTAAGATACCCTCTCGGGTCTCAGAAGTAACCGCTAAAGCAATACCCTCCCAACTTCAGCAGTCATGTTCACAGTCACATTTACTTGCAGCCCTTGACTCTCTGGCCAGACCTTCTTACCACCCCCACACCCCATGGACAGAGGCGGTGATCCCCCAAGGGTTGTTTACATCTGAGTTTGGGGCAATCCTCTCCTTCCCACCAAGCAGTGATACTGGGATAAGGCACAGGGCTAGAGAATTACCTGAGATGGAGGTTAGGGGACAGTCACCACCATCTGCCACTGCAGTACTAGGGGAGCACAGTGTACCAAAAGGCAGCAGGACCCGAGGCACTCAGGGCACACAGCAATGCTCCCAGTTTGAGCCGGAACTTGCTCGCTGTCTGTCCCAGGGCAAGTCATTTAACTTCTCTAGGTTTCAGTTTCCTTGTGGTCACGTAAATTGAGAGGGTCAGGCTAGACCGATAGTTTTCAGGGTGTGCAAGAGTCAAAAACACAGTGACTATTTCCTACCACCAAATAGATTTACAGGGACTATTTGAAGATAGTAGTAAAGCACCTTCTCAGTCTCAGAATAAAAATCAAAAGGTAGCATTAATTCTAGAAATTAAAGAACTTCCTCTAATGTTGCTACAATGTGTTTCAACAAATATAATCTATGCTGTACCTCAGTTTTGGTTTTCTAATATTAACTCTTTCCCCTAAGAAAACGAATTCAGTGACACTAGCTAGACTTCTCATTAATTACATCACAATTTATACTTTCTTTTCAGAGGTCAAACTGTCTATAAAATAATTTTCTGAAGTCTTTCTGGTGCCGGGAATATAACTCACCAGCACAAGTGCCTGCCTGGCAATTGGTAGGTTGAATTTGATTCCTGATACCAAAAAAAAAAAAAAAAAAAAAAAGTCCTTCTGGCTCTTTTTATATACATATATTTTGCACTTCTGTATATTGAACCTAGAACCCTGCATGGAACTACAACCAGCCCATTCTTACTTTTCATTTTAAAGCCCAGACTGGGCTCTAACTTGTGATTTCTTGCCACAACCTCCCAATACCTCAGATTATAAGCATGCACCACCTATGCTGGCCAGATCTTATAAGAAAATAATTATTTATGTGCTGAGGATTAAACTTGGTATCTTTACACTGAGGTACATCACTAACCCTTTTTAATTTATTTTATTTTGACATGGAAAATTAAAAAATATATAGTGATACTCCCTAAGTCACTAACTTGCCTAGACTAGCTCTAATTCATGATCTGCCTGCCTCAGCCTTCTAGGATACTGGGGTTATATGTGTGCACTAATGTGTTTGGCTTCAGGACTATAACTTTTAAGCAAAATATATTTGGTTCTTATTAAATAAATATCACAAATAACACATCTTAGTCTTCAGAGAACTTCTATTCTCAAGTGCCAAATTTAGAAATAGCCAAAACAAAAATAAAAAAGTGTCAATAGTCATTTTTCTATTTCTGTATTCTCCCCAAATGAAGCAAAGCAAAATCATTCTATTATGGGAAGACTTTTGTTATCTAGCAGTTAACAGCAAAATGCACTAAATAATTGCTCCACTAGGGCTGGCCAAATAGCTCAGTGGACTGATGCACCTGCTTAGACAGGCACAGGACAGGGACTTGATCCCTGGCGTGCTGTGCCGGCCCTGCCTCCCAGAGCACGCTGAGATGGCAACTGAGATGGGGCATGGTGGCTGAGATGGCGCTGAGACTGGGCATGGTGGTGCATGCCTGTTATCCCAGCACTTGGGAGGCTAAAAACCGGTGGATCACTACAAGTAAGATCTGTGTAGTGAGAACCTGTAGTCCCTGTACTAAAATACATTTTAAAAAAATTACCCCACCTCATAAACAAGACTCCCACTGCGTGGGCGTGGCTGCCAAGATCCTTTCCCTATGGCTCAGGTTCACTTCTGGACCAGTCTCACCATGACAGCCATAACACCAGGACCCCATGGTAAGGAGGACAGAGCGCCATAAGGAGTTATGACCTAGAGAGTGAGTAGCAAGGTCTCCCGCACTCCCCTGCACATACAGGCAGAGCTCTGTGGAAGCTTCCCATGCCCTAGTGTCCTCATCTAATTGTTCATTAATAGCTTACACACATATTACTATGCAATAAACATTCATTAAGTAGTCACAACTGAATGGTAAAGGAATCTCCAAAGTCACAAAATGTTCGGTTTTTACACTGAAATAAAGAACTGTAAGAAAACCAAAATTCTATGAGTACTTTTTAATCAAAGAAAACCAATATTCTAAGCAGATCCATATCTACACCTCAGAATGTACATTACAAAATTGAAGTGCTCTAAGTGAGAGAACAAAAGATCAAATAAGATGTGAATGAGAAACCCTAGAAGGAGAAACAGAAGATGCTTTTTTGAGTATTTTGGATTGGGGGATAGTCTACTAACACCTACTGAGTTTTTACAAATGGGAAAAGAATAGCAAGTACCAAGATAAGTGAAATCTTACCTCTCTTGAAAATTATGCAAAGGTAAAAAAAGGAAACCATTATTCTTGCGTTGAATTCTGACCATTCAGCTCATTATCTTTCCTATCTTTGCTAGCAATTGCTGGGCAAATTCAAAACCTCAGGAAAGATAGATTTAAAAAAAAAAAAAAAACAAAACTCCCCAGTATTAAGCCAAGGACAGAAACACCCATGCAACATAGATACTTGCTTACCAGATTAGCCTGGAGATCTTATTGCCTTATTTACATCTCACTACAAAAAATGATGGCAAGGTAGGCTTCAGAAAATGAAATTATAGCTGTAATTTGCTAACAATTCAGCTTTACATCTCAATTACAACCCTAAAGCCCACAGCCAACACATTCAAATTAAACTTTACCTAACAAACAGTGTCAAGTGCTCCTGAGCTTTTACTGACGCTATCACCCAAAAAGGAGGACAGTTTCAGACCTAGCTACAAAGTAACTAGGCTCCACCTTGTCTCACTGAGCTGAGCACACAATGACTTCTCCTTACAAGTAACTGCCTTAGCCAGGGAGACAGCTCAGTAGAATAAGTGCTTGCCTGGCAAGCACAAGGGCCCGAGTTCAATCTTAGTTTCTAGATTATTTTAAAGACTGCATTAACAATGAAATCAAACCATTCCATGAGGCGTATTTATCTTTTCAGGAGATCAGAAGGTAGGGAGGGTTCAGGAAGAGCAGCAGGGTCACTCAAGGGCTTCCTCCTAAATGGTTCTTCTCCCAGCCCAACAACTCTTCCCACTTCCCTGGGCTTCAGCATTGGGTTGAGTACACGCAGCTTACAGCAGCTGACTTTGCAAAATCCTGCAGTTAAACCCTGATGAATTGAATGGCATGCGGATTATAGCTTAGTCTTTGAAAAAAGCAACTCAGTATTTACTAATGTTTACAATGTATATAGGGGGTACATTTACAGTGTATTTAACCTAATTATATGGAATTAATATTTACTAAAGTTTTTAATGATAAAATAGCAGCTAGAAACCTAATATATGTGTATTCTCTTACCAGTTTTTTAAAAAAGTAGCAGCTAATATTTAGTAAGTACTATGTATGTCCCAGATATAGATATCTAGTATTCACAATGTAGTACAAGCATCCCTACTTTGTGGATGAGGTAATTGAATTGGAAAAGTTTGGTGATTTGATTTAATTCTGATAGCTAGAAATAGAATTCATATGATTCAAAACAGGTGTGTCTGTTTCTTACCAGCATGTCCTTCACTATTAAAGGGTACTAAGTGAACTTATACCAGAATGGGCCAAGAGCCAACTGCTACTTCTCAGACTTTTTCTCCTTCAGTCCTACGTTTACCTCCCATATACACCATACATTTTGCAGAATACAAAGCAGACTGTTAAATAAAACATTTAAGTCGGGTGTGGAGATCCACACTTGTAATTCCAGCACTCAGGCAGGAGAGTTGTTACAAATTTGAGGCTAGCCTGGGTTACTTCAAGGCCAGCCTGAACTATATAGTAAGACCCTGTCTTGAAAAACCATAGATAGATAGATAGATAGATAGATAGATAGATAGATATAGAATAAATGATGAAGGTTTGCAACAGAATGACTTCCTTCTGCAGATGAGGTAATCTTCATGAAAAAAGGATTTCAAAGGCAGATTTGAATAGGTTGAGGTGGGTTTCAAACACCAAGTTGATGGGTTTAGCGTATATGGTATATGCACTAAGGGCATTCATAGAAGAATACAGGATCTCTGCCTTTTGAACTTCCAGTTTTGTCGTCAGAGGAGGAAAGCACAGCAGTGGTTATACATGGTCTCTGGAGTTTAGAGTGACCTGGTCTGTACCTAGCTCTACTGTTCGCTGGCTGAATTAAATGTCTTAGTCTGCTAGGGCTGCTATTTTAATAAACTACCACAGACTAAATTTTTTATAAACAAAAAGAATTCAGTTCTCACAGTTTGCATGCTGGGAAGGCCCAAGCTCAAGTGCTGGCAGACGTAGTGTCTGATGAGGGCGTACTTTTCAGTTTACAGAAGTTTATCTCTCCCTACGGCCTCACATGATGAAGGGAAAAGGCCATCTCTGGGCTCTTTTTGTAAGGACATTACCAAGACTTCATTCAAGAGGGCTCCACTATCCCAAACAAATCATCTCCCAAAGTGAGTTAAGAAGTTGACACACAAATTCTGAGGGGACACATTCAGTATACAGCAGTAACATAAGCAAAATCTATACACTCTTAGATCTCTCATCCATAAAATGAGAAAATAATGGCCAATGTTAACATTATAAGGAATAAAATGATGATGAATCATGTGGCACAAGTACCTGGATTTGGATAATAGTTGATTAATGATAGTCACTGTTATCAATATGAATAAAAATGATATCCAGAAAGATAAGTTCAACCACCAAAAACTGAAGAGAAGATGGAATTATAAGATTTAGAAACTGGGTGTGGTGGGACACACCTGTAATCCCACCACCAAGAGGATGAGTCAAGAGAACTGCTATGAGTTTGAGGCTAGCCTGGGCTACCTAGTGAGTTCAAGATCAGCCTGAACTACACAGTGAGATGCTGTTCAAACTGAAAAAGACTGTGATTAATTTGTGAACCAACGATGGGATTATGGATGTGAATGCTACACCCCCCCTGAGGTGGGTAATTTGCATTACAATGTAAGGAGGGGACAGAGGCTTACTAGCAGCCAGCTGCTGCTCCTTCTTTTGCTCTTTGCTGTTTTCCACTGTCATGAACAGCTTCCTTCTGCCATGTGCCTTTATGGACCTTCACTATGAAACTTTCCTTCCTTAATTTTGGGTTTTGGGTATTTTGTCCCAGCAACAAGGAAAATGTAACTAAGACAGAATTAGACAGACATATAGACAGACAGAGAACTGCAAATAGGGATAAGAAGGAGCTGGGGGCACTCTTAGTATATAAAAATAAAATAAATGGCTCTATTTTATGGGCTTTTGTTTTTGTTTTCAAGGCACTGAATCTGACAAAAATTTTTGGAGGATACCCCAAAAGCAGTAGAAAAAAAGTAAAAATGGATAAATATGTATACTTATATCAAACTAAAAACCATTAGGACAGCAAAGGAAACAATCATGAAGAACTAGTCCACTGGAAGTGAAAGAAAGGACTAATAAACTCTATATTTCACAAAGGATTAATTCCAGAACATATAAGGAACTCAAATACCCACAGAAATAAATACATAAATACATATATAACCTAACTATAAAATGGGCAACAGATTTAAATACAGAGCTCTCAAAGGAAGACATACAAATGGTCAATAGGTACATTAAAAAAAGGAAAGACAAACAGAAAAGACAAGCTCAACATCACCAACCATTAAAAAAATGCAAACCAAAGCCACAATGAAGCCAGGCATGGTGGTACATGCCTGTAATCCCAGTACTTGGGAAGCTGAGGCAAGAACCCACAAGTTGAAGGCCAGCCTGGACTCCATACTGAATTTCAGGGCCAGCCTGGACTACACAGTGAGAGTCCCTGTCTCAAAAACCAAACCAAACCAAACCAAACAAACAACGGAAACCGCCCCCCCCAATAAAAGCAAAAACACACAGTGAAATATCACCTCACATAAATGAGAATGGCTTTATCAAAAACACTGCAGATACCAGGTGCTAGGGATGTGGAGCAAAGAGAAGCTTTGCACACTGTCGATAGCAATGTAAGTTAGGGAAACTGCTACTAAAACAATAGGGAAGTTCCTAAAAAAACAAACAAACAAATAAACAAACAAAAACCAAACCAAAAACAAAACTACCATACAGTCCAGCAATGCACTACAGGTTCCAAGGAAATGAAATCAGCAGATCCAAGAGACAACTGCATTCCCGCAGCAATTACAGCACTACTCATAATAACTAAGAGATGAACAACTAAGTGTTCATCATGTGATGAATGGATAAAGAAGGGGCCTGGGAATGGCTCAGTGGAGTAAGCGCTTCCCTGGCAAGCACAAGGGCCTGAGTTCAATCCCTGGTTC
>NDGN011242987.1:0-10444 GCA_002564285.1 Tympanoctomys barrerae | reverse complement strand
TGGCATAGTGTGTTAGCTCTCAACACTAACCTGCCAAACCAATTTCCTAACTCAGGAATTTCAGACACTACATCCATTCAGCCACAAGGACAGCTAAAGAGATACTCACTTGACTCAGAAGTGTTTCATTCCCAAGAGGGAAATCCTTCACTTTCCTTATTCAATTATAAGCATACATTTTAAAAAGCCTTCTATGGTATAGCTTGAGTTGAGACAAAACAAGCAATTTCTATCACAAATTCATCTACCTTAAGCTAGCACTAGCTCACATTTGAGACCTTTTCCACACCTAGTAATAATAATTTAAATCTCTTAAACCTATCAACGCAGATATCTAAATCCTTCTGAAATACAATTTTCTCACATTCAACCTTCATCTCATCACAGAAAAGATCAACACCTGAGAAGCACAGTCTATAGATTATGTGCCTGTCGTTCTTCACTTTGAATGCCTGTCATATACCTGGCCCAGTGTCAGCCTTGAGGAGGGCTGACAATGACAGAAAACTGTCCCTCATATCATGAAAATATAGGTTGCATGTGCTCTTCAATAAAGCTGCCAAGTGTGGCTGTTCAAAATTAACATTTATCAAAATTAAACAAAAAATGTAAAATTTTTCCTCCTTCAAACTAGTCACATTTCAAGTGTCTGATATTCTATACCAAGTGGCTACTGTCTTAAACAAAAGATATTTTCCTGCTGTGTTACATGAAGGATATTTGTACCACTGTGAAAAGTTCTGCTTGGCATTGCTGATTATGATAAAGATTTTTTTAAAAAGTAAATGAACTGTAAGCCAGCAATGAAAATATGGTACGTGGTGGTCGGCTTCCCAAGGCAAAGTGCTTAAGGTTGCCAGGCGTGGTGTCTATGGCATGTAACCCCAGATCTTTGGAGGAGAATCACAATTTTGGGATTAGCTTAGGTAATTTAGAAATATAATGAGACTCGAACTTAAAATAAAAAATAAAATAATAAAAGGGCTAGAGATGTAACTTAGTAGGTTTAATCTCTAATAAAATACCTAAGACAATCAATTTCTAAGGAAGGAAGTTTAATTTTAGCTCACTGCTTTGGAGGTGTCAGCTGATGACTACTGATCTTATTGCCTTGATCCTAAGGTAGCCTAGCATATCATGGTGACAACATGTGACAGAAGAAACCTGGTCACCTTAAGTGGCTGGAAGAAAACCAAGTAAGGGTGGCAGTCTCAGTCTCCCTTTTAACAGCAGCCATAAGGACTGCACTTCTTTCATTTGGCCCCATCTCCTGACAATTCCACCAGCTCCCAAAAGTACCACAGGCTGGCGATCAACCCTCTAACACACAGGTTTTGGGGAGACTCACACATATACCACAGCAGTGTGAAAATGTTATGATGAAGAAAAACAGGATACTAGAGGGAAAAACCTCTAACAGTTGTGTAGAGATGGGGACTAAGAAAAACATCTTAATAGTGAAATCAAGCCCTAAATTAGAATCTTTCCTGTTCCTAAAAACTATAAACTTATTTCACAATGCAGATGTGAAACCCTAGTACCAACCAAAGATGATCTTTAGAGCCTGGAAGAATCATATGTCTCTGAGGAACAGAACCTGAAGAATGGAAACAGGGTCTCTAGGACCTGGACTACAAATGAGAGACATTTTCTACAACTGCAGACTCACCAGAGTTACTCTCAAGTTCCGCTGGGACCAGCATTCTAGGTGTGGACTCCTTCACCAAGACTTCTGAGGGCTAGTCAGCCCTCTGCTTCCCTGTGGGCCACTTAAATTGACTGGGCAAATGATTACAGTGTGCTCAAAATTAAGCTCCTCCATTTTGCAAAAAATGTAGCCATAGCTTTTACATGTATCAGACAGAAAGTCCTTGCTTGATATCAACGGTTTAAGCTGAGACTTGCCTGACAAATACCTTCTGAGCAGTTCAGGGAGAACAGGCACAAGACCAAGACCCATCCTAGGCCACCTTCTCTCCTGACCTGATCAAGGGAGGATGGAGGGAATTCCCATTGTCTGCAGTGCATTACTTTTAGATCTGGGTCTTCCATATGTGAGTGAGGAGAATAAAACCACCTTTACTGCCAAGTTAGTGCAAGAGAAAATAAATCTGTCTGCCCAGTTAGATAGCACCTAAGGAATTTAAGTGGACCACAATGAGAGGAGGTAAAAGGCTGATTGGCTGGTCCCAGGGGCACTTACAAATAAATCTGGTAACTCCTGTAGTCGTGGAAAATGTACCTCATTTCTAATCCAGGAACTCAAGGCCCTGTTTTCATTCTCTAAAGTTTATTTTCATGCATCTCTTTCCCCTTTCAACTGATTTGCAGATCTTACCTATATCCTAGTTTTCTCAACACCTTTCCTGAAGCACAAATCTAAAGCCTTTTTTAAAAGAAATTCTAGGCCTAGTGTTTTTCTTTTCAATTTTCTGTAAGTCATTTCTCTCTCCAAAATTCATTCATACCAATACAAATGAAAGTTGACAAAATGCTATTTTCTTGTAGGACAGGCGGCATAGATCTCTTTCTTATTACTAATTGTTTTCTCTACTAAGCAGTACTAACATGGATTCCCCAACATGTTTTGCTTTGATTTCATTTTGGTTTGTTTAGTTTTGTTTTGCAAAACTTCTCACCTGGTTAGGCTGGGGCATTTGAATAGTAATACTTCCCGTGAGGATGAAGTGCTAATACCATAGGCAGAATGACATGGTCTGAAAAGCTCACAGGAAAGGGTGGGACTATTCCAGCAAAGAGAGTGGGGCAGAGGCAGAGAGAAAACAGGGTATCTTTCCAGTAACTGATGCAATATGGCATCGCAGTTACCACTGTGGCCTTCACAGCCAGACTGCCCACAAAAGCCACCAAAGCCAGACGTGGCTTGTGAGCATTCTAAGTGTCTAGTTAAAGAGCTACATTTGATATTGTACGTTTTTTAAAGCACATACTCAGTGAAGTTGCTGGAAAATAAGTATGACCAAAATGAATATACAAACCTACTTTTTCAACTGTACATTTTGTTGAATGCAAATAGGTTAAATGTTCCTGATCAGAATTTATCATCAGAATTCGATGTGCTATGAGATCAGAATATATCCAAGATTTTGAAGACAGTATAAAATGTAAACTAACAGTAATTTGTATGGTAATTATGCATTGAAGTGATATATCTTGATTATACTGAGTTTAACTAAACATATCATTAAATTGACTTCACTTGTTTCTTACTTAAAAAAAAAATAAAACTAAATCTGTGCTCACACTGCATTCCTATTGAATAGTGTTCTTTGGGAGCATGAACTGCAAGGGCTCAAACTCTTATTTCTGCAACTACCTAATCATAAAATGAGCTCGAGTGTGTTTTCCAGGTCTTTTACAGAAGGTTGCCTAATAGTATGTAGAGCTGATAAAGATACAAGTGAAGTACACTTAATGTAACTAATTCATGAATAGTTCATGATACCTGATGCGCTCAGTATATGCTATTGTTAGTATGTTTACAGTTGTCACCATGTGGGGACAGCAAGATATGTGAAGAGACTGTGAAATATCAGAATTTTTGTTTTTCTTAGGGAAGACTAGAATCAGATATCCATTTTTATATGGGTTTAAAAAAATGCCCAAAACCTCATTTCCACGGTGTCTGCTCTGTATTAGGCCCCAATTAAATCCATTTACATCTGTGAGGCAAACACACTACCAGCTGAGTACATTCTCTTCTTATAAGATTCCAAAAAGCACAACCAATAGAAGGTGTCTGATATAATTTAGAAAGAAGCTTTAGTAAGAATGTGGCATTAAGGCGTAAGTACAAAGGAACTCTGCCACTGAATCAACCCTTATGCCTTTCAGAAAGCCCTTGGGTTTCCTGTGCGGTTTCCCCATCAATTAAATAGGGATAATAGAAAGTACTATCATGAGGATTAAATAAGGTACCAGGATAGACAGAACTCTGTAAATTACACAGCACTGTACTAAATGTCATTATCTTCTACTTTTAGAATCATTACTGCAGGATTATCTTTCCTCCCAGAAAAAAAAAAAAAAAAAAAAAAAAAACCATACAATTGCTACTATGGAATTGTTTCTAAGAATCCTCATCCTGGATTTTTTTTCTTTTTAACTGATCTGAGATATAATAATCACATGCTATGGTGTAAAATATTCCACTACTTCTTTGAAAAATAAAAATGTAGAGCCATTGAGATAGCTCAGTGGTCTACGTGCCTTCCTAGGCAACCGCAGGGATCAAGGTTCAACCCCATTACAGCATCTGATGCAGGCCCATCCCCCAGAAGGTTGAAGCTGGCCACCAATATCTGGCATGGTGGCACATGCTTGTAATCCCAGCTCTGGGGAGGCTGAAACAGGATCACTATGAGTCCAAGCTGCTAGTGAGACCCTGTACCAAACATATAAAACAAAAAAATAAAATAAAATAAAATAAAAAATTAAAAAAGTGAAAGATCATTGACGAATAAACCAGTAAGTCATTACCAGCTTCTAATGCTTCAGCTCTTTTACCTAACAAGCAAGCAAGTCTTAGAGGATTTGGGACACAGATCAGTTAACTTTTCATTCATTTTTAGATTCATTCATTCAACAAATACATTATGCCAATGAAATGAAAAAAAAAAAAAATCACTGGAGCGGACTCGGATGTGGGTGATGCAGTTTCAATTAGTTAGTCAAAGCAGGCCTCACAAAGTAGATAATATTTAAGCATTAAGACAGTAACTTGATGTTGGGGGCCACAAGTTACAAACTGAGTCTAGAAGATTTCCAAAAGGGACAACCATTTTGTCCTTCTCTGTGACCCAGATTAGAACGTGGAAACTCCCTGCCTTCTCTTGGTCACAGCTGAGTCCTGTAGTTCCTGATTCTATGGTGCTCACAAGGCAGATAAGCCCTTCTGAGGAAAACAAATGATGTTTAGAATAATGTAGCAGCCAAGGTATAAGTTTTGCTCAAAAAAAAAAAAAAGCTTCTTTGTTAATCCTTGTTTTACACTTTGTTCTTCTCCTAGCCTGCCTTAAATGCTATTGCTGCTCCCAGAGTTACTTACTACCCATCCCCCTGCACTGGCTAATAAAAGTGGGCTAGCTGAAGAGGTCTTTGTCTTGGCCCTTCCTGAGACACTAACCTCCCAGACCCTCTTTCACACATTACTAAATCATCTCTGTCTCTTATTTTATCCTTCACTGTACCGCTCATACAGGCAGTTGGGCATTTGGCCAGGTCCCTGGCAACATGAAGGAGTGGATCATACAAATTCTGGAAAGAACATTCTAGAAAAAGAAAACTCACCTTTGACTTTCAATAACCATGGGGAACCAGTGCAGTTGCAGCAAAGCAAGGAACTTAAGAACAGAAGTCAGAGAAGTATTCTGGGAGATGGGACAGACAGATAGATCGTGCAGGATCTCAGAGGCACAAAGGCTGACAAAGTGACTGTTCAAACCAGAACACGTTAAGGATCAGAGATGTTACTAATAACTACACTGGAATAACAGTTGTGAACCAATCACCTGGTTGATTGGTGTCCCTAGTTTTAAGCCTTTATCTTGTGATGGACCTTATTTTGAATGCAAAACTGGAAGAATAGAATCTATTCCTGAAATCTTTAGTGATCTAAGTGAAAACATACTGAAGAAAGAGATATGCATTGTTGATGGTTCTCTAGAAGAACAGAATTAGAGTAAAGAAAGAGGAGAATATACATATAATCTAATAAATATTAAGGTTACAAGAGATCAGTGGTGGGAGAGTCCACAATGCCTGACTGCATGCTGACGAGCAGGACACCAAATCTGCTCAGCCTAAGAAGCTGGAAGCCACATCACAAGCGAGATGGAATAAACACCAGTCAAAAATAAAATACCTTAGAGCACCCTGGAGAGTCACTGGTATGAACTGCTTTGAAAACTGAAGAAGCTGGAGGTATAGCCTCAGCTAACAGCCGCAGTAAAAAAATCCACCAGCTTAAGGCAAACGGAGAGGAAGGCAAAGTGACTTCCTCTCGCTTCCTCTTAGTCCTCCTGGACTGCAAGCTTATTAAGGAGGTGCCACCCACGGAAGAGGTGGGCCTTCCCTCCTATTTGCTGGCCCACATGTCAATCATAATCATCTCTGCGAAAACCTTTTGGGGCACTTGGAAATGTGTTTACTAATCTTCTAAATGTTTCTTAATCCAACCAAATTGAGATAGCATGATTAAAGATACAAGAAAGCAGTATACCCTTTCAAAGGTTGAAACTAGAAAAGGTTTAGATTTTTTACAGTTGTTAAATGCGTGCTGCTTTACAAATCTTAACTCCAAATGCCCCCATCTTTCCTAGGCTGAAGCGTGTGTGAAAGGTCTCCTAGGATGCCATGGGGCAGACTGGGCCTGACTCTTTTAGTCAATTTGTTGGACCTTGAAAGCTGGATTGAATCTGTAGCATAAGGTCGCCGTACAGAAAAAAGAATTCTCTTCAGTCTTTCAGAAGAGGAACAAGAGGGATGACCATGAAAGGATATTGGAACGGTTATTTTTAATTCTGAGAACACATACACACTAGTTATTGTTTTAGCCATTTGTAGATGTACAGATTGGCGGCATGAAACATACACCGCTGTTTTTTCCATCACTACTGTGCATTCTCCAATCTGTGTCATAATTTCCAACTCTTTCCACTTTTTGATGTTTATTTGTTTACTGTAAGCCTTACCTTATGCCTCACTTACTTTTGTGGAGATGAGGGAAGAGGACTGTAAGGCTGACAAACTTTCCTGATTAGGGTTCTGAGACTGTCCCATGTCAACAAAGACAAAGGATGATGCATTACATTTTCCTTTCTAAAATAACCCATATGACCTCAATGTGCTCACTTTGTATGCAAAAGGAGAGAAAAGACAGAAAGAGGATAGATGGGGAGAGAGGAGGAATGCAGTACCTCCTGATATGCAAGAGAGCCACTTGCCACAGTATAACTAAGCATGAACTGTGGAGCAGGCCTTCCGGGAAACTCTGCAAATGGTAGGTGGAGGCAAAGAGGTATCTTCAGTCCTTTGCTTTTCATTCATTTACTTTTCATGCCTGAAAGAGGACCCTAACACAGAACTGAAGGAGCCATTTTGCATTCACAAAGTAAGAAGTATGCACCAAATACTATGAAATGGAAAGAAACATCTTGGGGCCCAGAGGATTTTGCAAAACTACTGTGCCAAGCCTGGGCAGTTTATTACCAAACAGAAGAAAAAATAAAAAATATTATTAGATGCCTATAGAAGCCCATTTTTTTGGTGATATAGTTTTTTTATTCATTCAAGTCTGTTACTGTCCCTTGAATGCCAGTCACCAGTGCTGACGGTCACTTTCTCCCAGGCTTCTCACCCACGTGTCCTTCCTTCCTCCCTTGTACAACACATCGACAGGCAGAACTGCTTTGCTTCCAAACTCTGGTGCTCAGCTAGGTCCCCCCATCTTCTCTAGAAAGCTCTCTGGCCCTTTTTCACATCCTGTAGAACTGGTAGGAACAGCAAGGAGCCATGCTCTGTGGAAAAACAGAAAAATCAGCCAAAGTTCTCCCTGCTATGCACTAATTGGTGTCCCTACTTAAGCTCCAAAAGAAAGACAAGATCCCCAAAGACATCGCAGAGTGGTATAAGTGCCTGTTATATATTTTAACTCCTTAAATAAACACTGTGAACATCTTTTCTTTTTTTTTTTAAGACTTGTTTTTTAATGAGGTCATCTTTTTTTTTTTTTAGGACAGGGTATGCAAGGTGTACAGGGTCTCACTGTGTAGATAGGATGCATAGTGATCCTCCTGTTTACAGCCTCCCAAGTGCTGGGATCACAGGTGTGCGCCACCAAGCTCAGTCTTAATGGCCCTCGTAGCACGCCCTGGGGACGGGGCCGGCATGGCAAGCCCAGGGATCAAACTCCTGGCCCCTGCATCTGCCTAAGCAGGTGCTTTAATCCTGCTGAACTATTTGGCCAGCCCTGAGGTCATCTTTTTTTAGTAATCAAATATATAAAGATCCATTGTACTGAATGTATCTAATTCAAGTGTAGAGAAATGGAAGCAAGGCTGTTTCTCTTCTTCTATTAGAGGAAACAGTTTCCTCTATTAGATGAGACACAAGAAATGCCATTAGAAAACATCAAAAACTAGCAATTAATAGAAGCATAGCTACTTTTATATGCCTACTAAATTCACAATGCAAAAAACCACAAATATACCACTAGTGGTTTTCCAGGATATCCTAGAAAGCAAATTTTATGACATGTTGAGTCTTAATAAATGGCTACATCTTTACCCTGATAATTGCACTCAGGGATATAGTTTATGAAAAAATTCAAGAGCTATTCAAGGTGGAGTTAAGTCTAAGAAATACTGCAAGATGTTTCATTCAGAGTTACTTACGATAAAAGATTGAAAAGAAATCATTCTAATGCAGTAAATATTAATAACAATGTGCCAGGCACTATATTAAACAAGAAAGATACAGTTCAGAAAAAGGCAACTCAACTCCATCCTTAGCTGGAACTCATATTCCAGTAGTAAAAACAAATAAAAAATTATTTTTGGGTGGTGATAAAAATAATGAAAAGGGAATAGAGTCAAGTAAAATAACAGAGCTTATAAATGATGGAGTCTACACTTGAATTTAGGCAAGCTGATATTTTCTCAATGCTTTACCAGTTTGCTTCAGCTTTCCAAGGACTGATGAAATTCACTGAGATCAGCTACTTCAGTTGCCAGTAGAGAAAAAAAATGAAATTATTTTCGTTTGAGGGAGATCTTCAAAGCACAATGGTTCGATCAGTCACCAAGTCACTTGTCCAGGAGAGCAGATGACTTTGCTAAACCATGGGGCACAGGTATCAGTGAAGAGCCGTAAGTCAGAAATTAACACTGCACTTGAGGGCTTCTCTTTAGCTGCTTCCTAGATACCTGGGAATGCAGCTGAGACCAAGACCAGGGCCCTGCTTCCACCTAACCTTGTCTCAGCAGCTATCTCAGGAGCTATCTCGTGGCTTCTTATCCTGAGAACAAGAATATGAGCTGCTGCCCTTCTTTGGTGCAAAACTGTATGACCACAGACAGACTGAATTTTTAAACTTCTTTTATAATAGAAGCATTAGTGATGTATAAAAGGCTAAATTCTGTGTTCCCTAGTGTCTTACTGTGTCCTGGTACTCCAAGGTCTCTGGATCTCAAGGTGCCACTTTAAAAATCATGCAGATTTCCGGCTTAAAGCATGACCTCGTTGCTCACTCCTAATGCAATTGCTCCAACTTTGCAGTGACTTATCTATGAACACAGAGACAAATGTAAAGATCCACACACATACACACAAAAAGTTTAAATCACTAGTCAACTCTTGGCTAGAGTGTAAGAAGCTGAGAGAAATGAAAAGAACAATCTGTATTCATAGTCAACTGTTACTCCACATTTGTTCAGCTAAAACAAAAAGCTGAAAAGATATTATATCTCTCCCCCAATTCCCTTCCCTCCAGACTGAAGAAATAGAGCCTTTGCACCAAGCAGAAAGCTGAGATTGAACTGTATGTGTATTGATTTTTCTGGGGCAGTGTCAACTGCTCGCATCTCTCCTTTGCTAAGAAGTCCATGTTTAGAAAGCATGAGGGCAGCATCAGAGATGGGGCAGGGCACAGGAGCCTTCAGTATCACGTTTCATTTGCTGTCTAGAGAATTATGCATTCTTGCTGTAAAGTGCTCTAGGTTGTAGCAGAGAAAGTAGAACTTTACTAACAGCTTTTACCGGCAATAGCCTTCTGGTAATCTATTATTCAGCATAAATATCATAATAGTTAATAGAATAAAGCTCATCTCAGTTCGACAAAGCCAGACTCGTTAAACACAGGCTCACAACAACCACAATGAGATCAGGTAGGGCTGGGCACATGAATCTGCTCAGATTAGGCTGGTGCTTATTCTAGTATCAAACGGAGAGATGCCAAGTTGGAATTCCTTTTTTGCAATTAAAACAAACTGGCCTCTGGCCCTGTAAGACACATCACAGAGCAAAGGAAACTGGCTCTCACTTGGAGCTAGATACAGGTGATGGTTCCACAGCATTGGGAATGTATTAAATGCCACAGAGTTATTCACATGAAAGAGGCTAACGTTATGCTGAGATCACCTCCGCTAGAGAGAAAACTTGCGTCTAAGTATTTGCTTTAAGAAGTTTCATTTGGAAGCAATTTTCTGGACTTTAAGAAAATTACATTCCCACAAAATTCATAGCAGCAGATTTATGAAACAAAGATCAAGGGAGAAACACACACACACACACACACACACACACACACTCACACATTAATCCTAATCCTAAAAATTTTAAGAGGAAATCAAATATGAGGGCCAGGAGATAGCTCAGTAGAATAAGTGCTTGCCTGGCAAGCACAAGGGCCTGAGTTCAATCTCCA
>NDGN011242974.1:0-16618 GCA_002564285.1 Tympanoctomys barrerae | reverse complement strand
TGGATAACCACTAAGAAGATAACAATGTACAGTGTATTGACTATCAAAACTGTCCTATTAATCTGCTGTGAAATAAAAGAAATATATATATGTGAACTTTTAAGTTTGCTTCTTAGATATACATGCATATTAATGCATTATCAATTTTTAATAGTTTACTAATAAAATAAGTGAAATGCAAAAAAAAAACACCAAAATATGCATGTATTTAGTAAGCAAGCAATGTGGGCATGAACTTCTTCAATAAATAAAAGCAAACCCTACAGAATGTTACTCCCTTGGAGAATGCCTCTTGGTTTTTGGTGTACAATTGTTATAGGCCCAGGATATTTCTTAATACACAGTGTTTTGCATCATATTTACATAAGCAAAGTTGTATATGTCTCCAAATCTCAACCTGATATTTTAGACAAAACAATGCATAAGTAAAATTCAAGTTATATTTTGAACAACTGAGATACAATTACTTATAAATATTATACTTCTGAAAAAATTCCCTAAGCATAAATAAATCACCATTGTTAGTAGATCTGAGAGGGAATAGCCTTATGCTTGGTGTAGAGTATTCTGTTTTTAGTAACTTATCCTGAACAAGTTTCTACTGAGCCTTACATAATTAGCTTTTATGCCTAGTATCTACACAATCCCCCAAAATTACCATTTTTGCCTAGTATCTATGTAATTGTACCCCAGAAGTTGAGGGATTATTATTTTTATGTATTTTTTTTCTTAGTGCATGTTTGCAATACATAATTATTGCAGTAGTTTTGGAGAACGGGTACATAAGATTGAAGAATTATTAAAGGAAACTGGAAAAAGATTCAAAGTAATTAAGAACAGTAATTAGAGTGGAACAGCTACTATTACTACATCCCAAACTGCCAATTAGTAGTATTAGTTGTATAGTATCAAGGTGCAATACGTTAAGCATTACCCAACATGTTAATTTGTCACTGATACATAGTCTTACAGAACTACATTTTTTAAAAAAAGATGAATATTTTAAGTTGGTAAAAAACATAATTTTTCCTACATATGGTAATGGGAATTATCTAGATTTCTAGGTTCCCTACTAGCTGAGTGGAAGTATATGTGTCATTTTCAGGAAAAGATTACTAACAATAAATAGAACTGCCTGTATTTGCCAAGTACTGTTAGGCACTTAAGCTACAACAATAAGCAAAACAAGGTAGGGGCTCCCTGCAAAGTAAGAAAAAGCAAAGAGTATATAGCAGGTCTATGAGGCTCTATTCAGCATGGTAATGGGCTGGAGTGACAGGAGAAGTGTTATTTCAGATGGGCCAAGGTAAGGAAGTCTTATAGAGAAAAGCAGTATTTGAGCAGAGAACTGAATGCAAGCAATTAGCCATGAGAAGAACAGAAGGAAGCATTTCATGCAAAGGACAGTTAACATACAAGGTAAGGGGGGCCAACAGTAGGCACTAGGTATACCTAAGCACACAGTAGGTCTATCTGATAAACAAGGATGCCATGGTGGCTGGAATACTGGAGGAAGAGAAGGGTCAGGTGAGATGTCCAAAAGGCAGGCAAGGGACAGACACCATATACTGTAATCTCCTGTCACATGATAAGGACATTGGATTTTATTTTAAGTAAGATGTGAAGCAAACTGCAAGTTTTGACTAGAGGCTTGTGCCAGGATCTGCCTTGTTATAATAAAATAATCTTTCTGGTTATAGTACAGAAAGCAGATTCAAGGGCTGAAAAAAGGAAAACCAACTGGGACACGACTACAACTGACCTGAGCCAACACAGGCCTGGACAGGACGGGGTGGTGGGAAGTCGAGGTAGTGCTCTTGATACAGTCTCAGAGTGACTCACTGGGAACATGGCCATGAAAGAAATGAGTCATGGATAGCTTCAAGCCTTGCACTAAACAACTAGAAAAATGCAACTGCCACTGACAGACTAAAGAAAGAGGAATAGACACGGGAAGAATTTAGTGGTAGGCAAGTAAATTTGCTATCTTTAGATAGGAAGACGCATTACTGAGTTGGATGTTGGTCATATGAGCCTGAAGACAGGAAAGTAGACACTGTTAACGAAACTTTGGGCATAGAGATAAAATTTAATGGAAGAAAAGCCAGTGTAGACTACTTGTCAAATATTCTGTCAATCAGATTTTAATTGAAGAGCAATGAAAGGACATGTACAAAGTATCTCGGTCACTGAAATAGAAGAAAAAACAAAGAAAGTGGTATTCTAGAAGATAAATGAAAAAGATATTTCATGATAAAGGATCAATTATCATAATCTGAAAAGCTCAAAAAAAGGAATGCCAATAACTAACCATCAGTTGTGGTAAAGTGTACATTCCTGCTGACCTTGACAACAGTAGTTTCTGTAGACTGAGACAGACACCAGGGCAGAAGTCAACTTTCGAAGACAGCATGGACGGAGAGGAAGTGGGGACTCGAACACAAGACACTATTTTCCATAAAGGAAAGCTATGAAGCAGAAGTTATTTCAGCATGTTTATATGTTCATGGTAATGGTTCAGTAGAAGAAAAGTTGGGGAAGCAGAGGAGAGGGGGAAACGTTGAGAAGCCTACCTCTGGGTAGTAGTGACAGGGAGGGCTCTCATGTAGGAGATGGGCCCAGATGCAAAAGCAGTTCACAGGAATGAACAGCAAATGTAGATGGTGACGCCAGCAGACGGGCGCACTTGGTGATGGAGAAGGTTAAAGTTCTTCTGGTTACTTCAAGAACATCCGTAATAAGAAGTCATTGGCTATGAATGAGGCCTGCAGGAGGGACTGTTAAAGGTGACAAAAGAGGAAGTCATGTGAAATATCTTAAAAGAGGTGAAAGGGAAGGCTATGAAACTAAACTGCCGGGTCCTACTCAGGTCCCCCTTCACAGTCGGTGACTATCTTTGCGGAAGATGACTGTCTCACTCACGCTGTCGCATCTGGCCCTCAAGGTGCTTTAAAGGGAAGACGAAACAAAAGGAAAGAGGTGCCAGGAAAGAATGAAATGGGACACCATGGAGTCTAAGCTGAGCTGGAGCAGTAGAGAGGAAGAACTGAGAAACAGGAGGGGGTGGATATGGGGACAGCTACTAGAGGGAGGTCAGAAGGCACGCAGCAACGACACGCCAGAGTGACCAATCACAGAGCAGACAGAGAAACATCAGCACCAGCCAGAAAGTCATGAAACAGGGGGCAGGCATTCCATAGGTGGCCTCCATGTATGTTCAATCTAGCAAGACAAATATCTGAAATGGTAGGAGAGAAGAGAATGAAAAAAGAGAAACTTTAGTTTTGTTTTTAAGAGTAATGTAATTTATTCTCCTTCACCACCAAAAACATTTGGGTAATCTTAATTGTAGGGACATATTCTTTTTAAAATGATTTTGTGAAAACCGGTTAAATTGAGTATGATTTTTTTTTAACTTGACATAATGACTTATTGAAATTTTAAAAACAAGCCATTTTACTGCATTTTAAAGTAGATGGAAGTTATACAGTAAGTGTGCTAACAGTTATTTGAAAAAGCTAGATTATTTATTAAAAATAGATTTATTAATTAATCTTACCTTTAGGAAAAGTCACTTCAACACGCATGGAATCTACAGTATTGCTGCTAGCGTGTCTAGGGAAGCACGCTGTACGCGCGGCAGCTGCTCTGTGGACGCTGCCCGGCGGTGCCCAAGCAAGCCAAGTTTATGACTGACCATGTCGCAAGCCTAAACCAGCTCTCCTGCCTTAAGAGGTAATTTTTATTAACACAGTAACTGTAAGGTGCACGTGTAACAGTTACCATTTCCCATGTGTGACACATCTGAAAATAACACAAGAAGTCACTGTCACCTTGTCTAAATATGCTAGATAAGGATATAACCAAGTAATAGATGATATGGCTATTAAAATAACTGAAGATGCTGTAATAATTTTTGAGAAAAACTAAATGAACAGTATAATTAAGAATATCTAAATATCTGCCAATTTGAAAACTTAGAAGGAAAACATTAGTTCAAAATTATAAAAGTTTTTGGCTTAGAATACTTAAACTATGAATAACTACTTTTCTAGATTCTATTTCTTGAATTTATCATTTTTTCTAATGAAATAATTCATAGTTAGTTGGTAGTGGATGAAAACTACACCTAAAAGTCAATTATATACAAAAGTACTATAATTCTAGGACTACATGTGGCCAGTTTAGTGAACTTTGATAAGCAATATCCTTTTAAAATTCAAAGCAACTCCTTCAGGGAGGCAGGACATCTGCACTGGTCCACATATCGTGATGCAGAAAATGCAGTTCAGGGAATGGAACTGCCCCGCCTGGAGCCAACAGCCGGCCCGCCACGGCGCGCCGGCCTCAAGCCCTGGACAGAACGCTCCACGTTAAGGTACTTTTCAACTAAGCAAATCCACAGTGACCACGCTGTTCACATACTGCAAGAATGTTGAGTGCACAAAGTGATGATTTATGGATTCAGTGTACTACATGAATACACCACATGATGTAACTGCTGAAAAATCACTTCAATTAATCAAATGAACAAATTATCTACAGAAGTTTAAATAATTTATTAGTTATATTTAAAATTTGTATTATCAATCCCACCCCTAAATCTTTAACACCATTGTGCCTACATATTCTATTTTTTCCAGATAAATGTTAGCACACTTACAACGTCCATCTACTTTAAAATATAGTATATGGCTTGTTTTTAAAAAATTTTTAATAAATCATTTTGTCAAGTTAAAAAAAAAACCACAATTTAACTAGTTTTCACAAAATCATTTTTAAAAAGATGTATGTCCATACAATTAAGACTAATGTACCAAACAGCTATGAAGGAGCATAACACAATTAAATCAGTTATTAGATACACTGGGAAAATTTCATTAAAAAAGTTTCAGTAAGTTAAATTCCACAAAGTAGAATGAATAATCATATCAGGAAGCATACTAAAAATTACCAGAAATGTTCAGCGTCTTCTTACAGATCCAGCAGTACTTCAGGATATTTCAAGTTACTTCATTTTTAAACCATTACTAATCACAGTATCGTTGCTACCAAAACCAACAATGACTTCACTCGTAAAACATTTCTGTCAGGATAGCATTTTCTTTCTAAAACATTGCACTCATTCCTTTCAGTCAACTCTAATGTTGTTTCCAAAAGTTTAATCAGTTACATTTTTTCTACCAAATAAGACAATTGTTAATACATTTTGCTGCCTGGGGGTATGGTATAAAAATGGCATAAAAAATAAATAACTACTTAAATGGTAGCCTGAAAAAAATGTACTTGTCAGGAAAAACAGCTATATTTGGTTCCATGTTATTGTCACATTACTAGAGAAGACACATATTGTTTTCTGCATGCTATTTCAGTTAAAGACTAAAATCTGAAGCAGAAGTCTTTAATAATGAATCAGATCATCATTAAATAAATAAAATTAATCACTTACACACTTTGTGTAGAAGCGGATAGTTAAGAAGGTATCAGTAAAGCGGTCCTGAACTTTGACTGCAACCCAGCATACCCCACGTACAAACCAGAAGGAAGAGCAGAAAGCTGGTGCTAGGAGAACGCAATCTAGTGTGATTATATAAAAGGTATCAGCGGATCTTTTGCCCCACTTTACTGGTGTAGAACAAGCATGGCATGCAAAAGGAAATCTCCACAAAGAAAAGTGCATTTGAATTTGGGGATTCACAAAGTAGAATAATGAACTTAAATAGGGGAATAAAATCCTCAAGAAAAATGATCCTTACTTAAAAGAATTTAACACACAATAAATGCACAATATTCTCAAAAATAATCTAGTCCTAAACGAGAAATACGGGTTCTCACGTAATTTATTCTCTTCTCCTATGAAATTATGTAAGCGTGGTTTTAAATGGGAAAAAAAGTCCACTTTTATAGCCCTGGGCCACGCTTGTGACGTGCAGCGCGTCAGCGCAGGTCCACGAAACGCCGAGGACAAGCACTAGCCTGCGAGCAGGAGCCACAGGAACTAGGCGAGTAACACGCACATTTATTAAATGCTTACTCTATGCCAGACCGATAAATATCTTGCTGAACCGCAAAGGAACCGATAGTAGTAGCTATTATTGCACTATCATCATTTTCATTTTACAAAGAGAAAAAAGTTCCAGAAAAACGATTAATTGGCCTGGGTCAGACGAGAAATAAATGATGGAATAAAAAATTAAGTCTTCCCTGCCAGACGACAGTTCTGAACGGTCCGACGTCTCCACTCAGTCCTCAAGTGCTTCGGTGCAGACGGGCCTCGAGAAGTGCCTGAGGAGCTTCCTGCCAGGAAATGGCTGCCTCCGAGCACCTCCACATGTCACCTGAAGGAAACTGAGGCCCAGGAGAACTGTCCCGCGTCCAGAGTCACTGTGCCGATGAAAGGCAGCGCTGGTCTTGATGTTTCTTAAACAAGAAACTTTGCTCTTTAAAAAATTTTGAAACTATTCAACCAGGAAATTACTTCTAAGGTCTCTCAGTTTTAAAAACTATGTTTCAACCTAGAAAAAATGATCTAATCATAAAAAAGAAATAAGTCCACTATCTTATGATTGAATTAAAGTACATTCCAGTAAATCCATGATAAAATCTTAATGTAAAATAGTTTTTAAGATAGTCTTAGATGTCAAGGAAGTAAATTAAGGTTCTCTGCCCCCCACCTTTAATAATAAAATGACATTTTTATTGGAAAGAGTTATATCTTCTATGACTTCAGACTCTGGACTATTCAAGAACCATAACATGAATTTCATGATTCACAAATATCATCTTTATAAAAACAGAAAACAAGAATTCAAAAAAATCTTAATAATTGTAATAGTCAGGATTAACTATTCCTGCGTGTGACTTACCTGCTTAAGCAGCTGAGCATTCAATCACGTTGTAAAATATTTCTTAATATGAGTCTCAATCAAAACAGAAAAGCCACTATGCTAGAATGTCAATATGCATTTCATATTTAATATATCTGACATGAAAGGAGCAATTTAATTACAGTTTGGTGGCTGATGTTACAAGATCTAATACTAAAATACCTCATTTTCTGTATGATGGTAAGGCTGACATGCTACAGAGCCAACTCTACTAAGACATGTGAAAACATTCTAGGCATGCAGACTGCTAAGTGGCTTCCCAACAAAACATAAATATAAAACTGTGAAGAAACAAATATAATATTTAAAGATGGTATCTGAACAAAGGCAGGGCTCCTGGAGCGAGGGTATTTCCAAGTCTGGACAGAAAAGCACAAGAGTAACAGGGAGCCGCTTATTTTGTGCCACAGAAGAAGAAAATAATCAAAGATTAGGTAGCACCAAAAGGATGCAGTAGTCATCTCAGAGGTTTTCCTGCTCAGAGATCAGACAATGGGCATCAAAGTGAATAATAACTACAACAGAATAAACCAGAAATATATAAAAATTTAAGAGTTCAAGGAACTCCGTTCGTCTCCATAGCTGCTAGGACAACAACTTATTTTATGCAAAAATGTGGTAATTCTAAGACTCAACAGTGTGCTGCATGTGTGATCCCAGCACTCCGGGAGGCTAACGCAGGGCTGCGCTGCAAGTGAGTCCGGCTGGCAACCCAGCAGCTCGGCGAGACCTTGCGTGGCGGGTGCATCCTCGCGTCTTAGCGCGCGGGCCCTGAGTTCAACCCCCAGCACTAGATTAAAAAGACCTAAGAGCTGTTTTCCTTCATTGCCTCCACCAATTATATTGCAGCTGTATCCAGTGAGTTTCTGAAGAAAGGTTCTTCACACAAGTGCAAGTTTAAAGTGAAAATGGTGGAGCCAGGGAGACGACTCAGCAGCGCAAGAGCTGCCGGCAAGCGTGAGGTCCTGACCGCAACTCCCAGAACTAAGTAATTAATTAAAAGAAATGAGGCGTGATAGCACACACTTGTAATCCCAGCACACAAGAGGCTGAGGCAGGAGGATCATTGAGGCTAGCTTGGGCTACAAAGTGAGTTCAAGGCCAGCCTGAACGCTGCGGTGAGACCCTAGAGCCCCCAGAAAAGATGGCAATGTAGCACAAGTTTAAGAAGCCATCAAATTATAATAAATAATGAAATAAAAAATGCGTAGCAACAGCTGCTAAAAGCATTAGAAAGATTAACAGGAAACTTGATTATGGATGGAAAAGACAGCAGCGCCTGAACTAGAAGTAGGAAAGCGTCCTAGAGAGCAAGTGCGACTCCGCCTAGCACGAGCACCCCTGCCCGGAAGAGCCTCCGCCTCCTCATCCTTCGCAGGGCGAGGAACGCAGGGACCAGAAAACGCGGAAGAAGAAAGTGCTAAAGAGTCATATTCAAATATATATAGTACGTTAAGAGAAACTTTGAAGATTTACTTAAATGCTAACATGTAGACTTTCCTTTGATTCTAATTTGAACAAAAAAAATCAAAAGAAGACTTTCAAAGGGCTGGCAAGATAACTCAGCAGACTAAGCACCTGTTAGGCAAGCGCAGGGACCGGCCCTGGCAACTCACGCCGTGCTGGCCCCGGCCCGGCCCCCAGGTGCACCGAGCCAGCCCCCAAGGCCGCATGTGGTGGCGCAGGCCTGTAATCCCGGGGACGGCGAGGCTGAAAATAGGATCACCGCAAGTCCGAGCTGCACAGTGAGACCCTGTACCAAATACATAAAAATTAAAAAAAAAATTTTTAAATAAGTAAATAAAAAACTTTCAGGACTGATGCAAATTGCATATATGATAGATATTAGATTATATTAAGAATTTATTTTTATTGATAAGTGTGATAATGCTGATTTATTAAAAAGTGATAAAAACTTAAAACTATGAAATAAAACATGGTATATGAGTAGAAATCCAATTAAATACAATTAACCTGACAGGAGCAAGTGCTCTAACATAGACATTTCTGAAAGAAATGAAAACACTTCATCTCTCTGCTAGATCCTGGAATTGAAAACTACTGAATACATTCTGTCTCCTGAGTTCCGACCATCGAAGGAAGATATTAAGGGTATTCCGCTGCGTATACATCAGACAACCATTTCTGCTCCCGGATGTTTTTCTACTTAAAATGTAAACATTTACTCCACATACACGCCACCACTTTGAAGTATTATATATGTATAATTATGTTACCACAAATATTCTATTAGAAAACTTACGAAAGGGAAGAACTGAAGAACAAGCGCGTATCGTGATTCTCGCCTGGAAGCGCTGAGGCTATTTTCTTTCCTGCAGCTTTACTTATGGATGTCTTCAGTTTCTTAGCTAGCTTCTTTGGTGTGTTGGTTATGGAAGATTCTTCTGTATAGCAACTATACACTTCCACCTTTATTTTAAAGTCTGGGCTGGCTTCATTACTAAAACAAAGAGTATTTATAAGGTTAAGAATGCAACTCAGAAAATAAAATTACAAAATCCTTTGATGCTTTCATACACTCAAAATCGGCCTTTAACATACGATATAGAAACAATGTTTGTTTAGTGCGCAAATGACCTAACGGTCACTACGGATACAATGTTCCTGGCTATCAGCTTAACCGAGGCAGCCTTAACTGAACTAAGGCACGCAGGTACACAACTCATGAAACAGAACCCAGTTCTCGTGTCGCTTGTGCTCAGCGCTAGCTTCCCTTCAGGTCTCCCACTCTGCAGGTCTTCCCGCAGCGTCTCACAAGGCTGCTGCAAGGCACGACGCACGCCTCCGGCACTCACTCCTCTAGTTATACAGCCAGCTCACCTCCATCGGCCCCGCACCACACTTTGGTATCTAATAACTAAAAACATTTTTACTATGTGGTTACTTAGGGGAAAAAACCCATGAAACCAATATAAAAGGATATAGTTCAAAGCATGGACTCCTGGAGGGCAAGAGCTATCGTGGTAATCTTTGTACTTTTAGCCTAGCATCGTGCTGGAACTACAAAGCATTTGACGCATATTTATTGAACCAACATGAAGAAATGCTGCAATCTTAGCAAATGCTGAGACTGACTTTCCCTTTTTCAGAATGATAAACTACTATTAGCATAAAGACTGCAGCAGTGTGACCAGCAATGAGACACGCGAGACTGTGAAAAGGGGGCAGACAGGACATCGTCAGCATCGGTGAGATTAACAAGGCAACATAGACTTTTAAGACTTAAATGGCCAATATGTAGGCTGGGTAGATCCAAGGAATAACTTCCAGATATTTTTTATAGTTTATTATTTGGCAGCTTCTAACCATACACTATTCCTGGTAATGACTAACAAATGTCAATATTTAGAGGGAACCAGAGATTCATAAATATTGAATACTTATTAAAAACAATCATAACAAAAAGCACATTTTTAAACATTTAGAACATTTGTCAGCAGTTATTTTTAGAACAATTTAAAATATTTACAGAATTAAAAAAAATATATAAATCATGTGCTTTCTTTCCAAGTACTTTGCATTGTTCTTTCTCTGACAAAAACTAAACAATGGCAAGTGATGTGGAAAAAAAGAGCCCAATGACAGTATAATTTGGGCAGAAAAATGTATTAATAGCTGGTAATAAATGTATTTAGATAATAAAGATATTTAGAAAAAAGTTTAGCCTCAGTTATATAACCATTTGAGAACTGGATTTTTTCTTTTCCTTTTGGGTCCTAAACAAAATTCTCTAGTTCAATATAGCTTGCAAGAATGTCTGCACCCCTGACAGGGTGAACACACATTTTGTTTCTCTGCACTACACAATTACAACGGACCACTGGACCAGAAACCACAGAACACGCTTGGCCGTAGTCCTTTCAACATTACGGGAATGGCAAAGCAAGTGCTCTGGACTACCAAACGCAGCTCCACAAGTGAAAATGGAAAACACATGTGACGTCAGTTCTATCTTAATAGTTCAGTAACTATTTAACATTTAGATATGAAGACAGTATTTTTGCAAGCCTTAAAGAACCACAAACCCCACCATGACTTAGGCCAACAGAACCTCTGTAAGAGGCCAGCAAAAACTTATGTGAGTTAAAAGTAATTTCAGTGGCTACCTGAGTAGTTCTGGTTCTGGATTATGAGCACATAAGAGGAGCCTGTGAAGGAACAGGGGCAATAAAACCAGTGCTGGCCATCGCTGGCTGGCTTATTTATTTATTTTTACTCCTTTAACTTAAGAGTACACACAAGAAATGCACCATAAGAAAAGAACGCCCTCCAAGTTTTACAAAGTGTCTTTCCTGTGATACATATACACTGCAGACTATCTTATAAACAAAGCTGTTTTACTATTTTCATCCTTCTATTTATTTATTTTTTTGGTACCGGGGATCAAACTCAGGACCTTGAGCTTGCCAGGCAGGTGCTTATGCAGCTGAGACATCTCCCCAGTCCCATCCTTTTGTAATTAAATCTCTTACGTGAAATGAAAGAACTACTTTCTTTGGCTTTTCTGACAGTCTCACTATGCAGTTCAGGCTAGCCTTGAGCTCACTATGTAGCACTGGCTGGCCACGAACTCTCAGAGATCTTCCTGTCTTAGCCTGCCAAATGATGGGAATAAAGGAGTATGCCACCACACTGGGTTAAAGACCTATGTTCTAATCAAACTCATTCTAAATAAAAACTACTGTATCGATGCTTTAATAATTTGCAAAATTTAACAATTATTCACATCCAGTGAGGCAAATATTTGCTAATTTAAAAATTACTGCTTCTATTTTACATCAGAAAACTGCAAATAAAGAAAAGGGATTCTTTTGAAGAAAGAATTTTAAAAATCATTTTAAACATTCACAGATCTTAATACTTCAAAAAGAATTTAGGCCAGGCATGATGGTGCAGGCCTGCAATCCCAGCACTGGGAGGCAGAAGCAGGAGGGTGATATCAAGTTCAAGACCAGCCTGGGACACAAACTGAGTTCAAGGCCAGCCTGAGCTGCACTGTGAGGCCCAGTCTCAAAAAGACAAAAGACACAGAAAAAAAAAAGAATCCAAGGATTCAATAATTAGGCAATAAGAATCCAAAGGCCCAATAATTAGATCTTTTTATAAAAGTAGAACTTCAGATAATTTTTATTCTGTTGAGATGAAAGATACTCACAATATCGTTATATTTTCAAAACATATATCTGTAATTGTTTTATCCACGATCAGCACATCAGTATCAAAAACTTCAGCTCCCATTTTGAATAAACAAAAAATGGCATAGCGCTCTGATTCTAGAGGAAAAAGACAGCACTTTAGACAGTAATACAGGTGATAAGTCCGGCTATCTTAAAATAATCTTGAAAGTGAAAAATACCTTCAATAATCGTTAATAATTTTAATAGATTATAATCGTTTACATTTCATAGTGGCCAGCTCTTTTTGTGTGTTTTTGTCTTTGAGACTTAAACTTGTTATGTAGTGCAGGCTGGCCTCAAACTCGCAATAGTGCTGCCTCAGCCTCCCAGTACTGAAATTACAGAAATCCACAATAGCGGATGCTTGGTAACAACCTTATTGAACTCACAGACAACCTTAAACCAGGATACCAAAAGCTAAGTTAAAAATGTAGGATTCTCGGAGTTTAAAGAACTATAAGTCATTAATTTTATTACTAGAAAACTGTTCAAACTTTAAAAGTAAATCTATTAATATATACATATAGTATTATTTCTGTTAGTTTAATATTTAATTCTGCTTAAGAGGAATATGCTTTTTGTTAGGAGAGATCAAGGGTAGGCACAGTAATAACACCAAAGATGTTCTACCAAACCAAAAGTAAAGGAGGAAACCGCGAAGGCAGGCGGGCGGGCGGGCGGGCGGAGAAAACACAGCTGGGAGGTCTTTTACTTTGGTGAGGTTTTAGTTGATAAAAAGAATAAATCTTCATTACTGAGAAACTATAGCTCTTAAAAAAAAACTTATTCTCTATAGAAATCAGAAAGACTTAATTCCCACATGCATTCCTTTGTAAAGTAAATTATATTTCCTAATTGAATAACAAATACTAACTTGATTTTAAATTCTTCATATAAAACTAATTACTCTCAATATGATTCAGTTTTTAAACTATGAAGATAAAAGCTATCACAACAGAGACGAGAGATAAGGGATTACCATATCTTTTGCTGCTCACAGCTAGCACTCACTTGAGGTGAATTTCCACGACCTATGCAATCCACAGATTTGTGAGGAATGCACGAAGCCGCAGAATACAATGCTGAAGGAAAAAATGCGCTTAAAATCTTTATCCTACTTTGTGAAATAATCTAACATAACAAATAAGGCACGAAAGGTCTCGCAAATTCTGGTCCAACAGAAGCAACGCTGCCTTTGCCTTTTCCTCGCGCATTTTCCTTGGTCCCTGCCTTCCGCCTGTCTCTGCACGGAGGCCACCACTTACTGCCTTGCGCAGACTCCGCCAACTGCCAAGCACAACTGCCAAGGACCAGCTTCGTTAGTAACAAGGGACTGTAACATATTTATACTAAAAATCAGAAAACAACAGTTGAACAAGGTTCTGCCTAGTCTGTCAAATGATACCAATTTATTTCATTGTGGAAGAAGTCTTTTCCTTAATAATCATAAATTTCCTATAAGCCAAAGAAAACATTTCAACCACAAATTAAGATCATACATACGTTCTTTGTTGTTGAAGTGATCTGAGTCTTTCCACATCAGTGGTATTCGAATATCTATAAAGGAAGGGAGAAAAATGAAAAGTAATAATTTTGGTAAGCTTTACAGTATGACATGAACTCTGAATTCCATAACAGATTCTGACCACTAAAGCCAAAATAAAATATATCACTTAATAAAATATATCAGAGTATTTTACAATTATGCTTATTATTTATAACTCTAAAAGTTATTTAATATACACTTGATATGGAGCACACGTCCATGACTACAGCACTCTGGGAGGATGAGGCAGAAGGGTTCCAAGTCCCGGCTCAGCCTGGGCAGTTTAGCAAAGCATGAAACACATGCTGGGGATGCAGGTTGGCCCGAAGGCCCCAGTCCCACACAGCGCACATACAAAAAGCTAACATATAGGAAGTCTCAGGATATGCAAGGCACAAATATAACTATTCTTACTAAATAACTGCTCTGGCTCCATGTACACCTCTTTCTCTCCTCACTGATCTATGCTGCCGCATTATTAGCTAGGACAACGATCCAGTGTCTGTACTGGGCTCCAGATTTCATGGATCTAATTAAATCATTTATTACTATATATATACACACATACACACATATATACATGTATGTGTATATACATGTATATATAATATATACATATATGTATATATACACACATATACATACTATATACATATACATAAATTAAACAATTTATTACTATATATACATACATACACTATATATACATATGTACATATATGTACATACATATATTCACATATACATATTAGGATACATATATATCCTAATACCAACCCCATACTATTAGAACTATTGTACCTTTACCACATATTTTATTAGAAAAACTTTTTTCTGAAAGCATCTTATTCTAATTTCTTTATATAAATTTTAGAACTGTTTCATCAAAATCTCAATCCTAAACACTTTATTAATACTGGGTTGTATTACCCAAATTAATTTAAAGCTAATAACTATAATATACTGCCTTTAAATAGAATGTAACAATACATTAGTCTTCACACTATAATTAAATTTATTCTTAGGTATTTAATGCTTTGCTTTTTTCTAAAAAAGACTTTTGTGCCATTGTATAATAGTAACAATAATAATGATTATTATTTGTATCTGTATTTTGTAGCGCAGGCTGGCCTTGAACTGTGCGCTATCTCAGCCTCCCAAGCGCTGGGATCACAAGTGTGCGCCTGCGCACCTGGCTGTGTCTTCTCATTAGTTGCTAGTTAGTTAAAAGATTACTACTTTTTACAGACTTATCTTAAACCCAGGCACTTTTTGCTGCATTGCTTATTAATTCCAATAGTGTTTCAGTAAACTCTCTTAGGTTTTATGGGTCTGTAATCCACTATCTTCAAAGCACATTCATTTGTCTATTCTTTTTCATTAGTTTCATCCTTTACTCTATTTTAGCTAGAATTTCCAAAACAGTTATAATGACATCACACAATGTCACTTTGTTCTGATTGAATGGGAATGCCCTTACTGTTTTATAATTAGGACTTGGCTGGCATTCTGTCAGAAGCCCCTCTTACTTGTCCGCAGTTGGGGACTCAATTCATTTCACAAAGCCCTGCTCCCCGCTGTCCTAGCTCCTTCGGCGTGGTGGTCGCTCCCGACACTGCTGGGAGGCGCAGCCCACGCCAGGCTTGCCCTCCCCTACGCCGACTGACGTCATCTTTCCAGGAGGAGACGGTGCAGGTTTCTTGTCTATTCCCCTTGCGGTCAGGTACTGCTCAGATACCAAAGTTAAGGCAAGACTTGCCAACTGTATTTCTTAATTTCTTAATTCTTCAAATGACAGAAATTCTTTCCAGACTCTTGTAAATGGCAGAGACTCAGTTTTAGTTCACAGTAATCTTAAGTCTTACGTCTCCACTGACATTTAATGGTAAACTTAGGGAGCCATAATAAGATGACTGAATTGATTTTATTAGATCTTAGAAACAAATAATTTTCAAAGATGAAAACCAAGGACTGGAAAGGCAACTCAGTGGCAGAGGCCTGGCCTAGCACACACGGGACCCTGAGTTCAAACCCCAGGACCATAAAAAAGTGAAAATTAAGAGATATGTAGTAAAGTGATTTCTTTTAGTCACTGAATCAGTAGTCGGTGAAAAGCCTGAGACAATTATTGCAATGTTCCTATGTGTTACTGGCAGAAAAAATAAGGGTCAATCTGTTACTCTTTATATAAAGATGTGGTCATTCAGGGCAGCCAGAAAGGGAACGTGTAGGTCTCTCCCAGCTAATGACACTAGGAAACTTCGCTGTAAATATTCTTCTTGGCCAAAATAAAAGTCACGTTTTCATCCAAGTATCAAATGAAAATGCATTTATAAAGGTGAATGTATTTTTGTTTTTATAAATACACACACAAGATATAATTAAGTTCAGGCAACAATGAAAGGAAATTACATATGTACTTTATCTTCTGAGTTTCAGTTCCTTAGTTTAAATTAAAATTATCTTCTGAAAAGAAACATGCAGAAATAATGTTTTTATATATTGGGTATCTGTGTTCATGAATATCTTTTTCTTTTACTTTAAATGCTGTTCTTAAGCCCTTTTCTAAATGTACAGGTAAGTCTAATGTCATGGGTTTTAACAGTTAATAAACTACTATGAAATCACAATAGATGTTGAAACTATCAGAGAATTAGTGTCTTCAATAGCAATTTAATATGTCTCATGTACCCTGAGGGGTGCCACATTAGAAGAAAAGAATTATGTTTAAGTATATATACAAACCCCCTTTCAATGTCTACAGTACTTTATTTATTAATGTTAAAAGCCATTAAACATAGTGAAGAGCTACTGTGGTGGGCAGTGAAAGGTCACAGGGGACACAAGAACATGCTTTATATTAATCTCACAATTGAAAGATAAAAACATGAATATAACAACTATAAAACAAGAAACAGATATTTATATAGTTTGGTCTTCTAAATAATTTTTTACTTGGTTGGAGGCAATTTCTGATGTCAACCAAT